>JAQFZP010002661.1:0-12753 GCA_034695745.1 Geophilus truncorum | reverse complement strand
ATTAAAATAAAGTTTCATGTCGAAAGTTGGAAGATGAGGCACGGAAATCGGCTGACCTCCGACTGCGGAGAAAGTTTTTTCCATTGTGGCCGAAATGGCTGTTGATACGGCCTCAGGCGTGATTGGTCGACGCTGTAAATTCAGTGACGATATGGCGCACTGGGCTTCGATCGAAACAGTCGGCATCAATTTTCTATCCGCGAGCGACTTAATGTCGCCGAGAGGCTTTTCAGTTTTACTGATTTCCTTGTAAAATTTATTTTATTTCATGCCATTGTAGAAAATTGTATGTTAAAAAAATGAAGTATTAGTGTTTACATGATTACTTTTTTACAATTTGAATAGTATTGTACTGTGGAACTCGCAGTAGGGTAACTTCATTAGTATGTGGATATTGCCAATTACGAGGCCTTATACGGTGAATTCTAGCCTCTCGGCAAACTGTTGACAGGTTGACCGGCATTTTTAGCTAATTTCAGTTCGTTCATCACTTTCTCGAGTTGCGCGGCGGTTGCAAACACACTCGCGGTCTCGTTGCCATGCCACTTGTCCTTCGGCCACCTTACGATCACGAACTTTCTTTTCTTGTCGTTTCCGGTTCTCGATTTCCCTAATTGGCTCTTGATGTTTAGTGGGGACCGGTCGAATTGGTGTTGGATTCCTCATTCTTCTTTCGCTGTGGAATGAAGATTGAGTAGAGCGACAGAGCGATGAATTTAACGCACTTGCAGGTGCAGGGCGTTGCGGCGTTCTTTAAGTCCGCAGGAAATGGCGGTGGTGGCAATGTATGCTCACCATCCGAGCTTGTGGAATAGTCCGTGTTTGATGAGAAATAATTTCTTTCAGTTTTACTGATTTCCTTGTAAAATTTATTTTATTTCATGCCATTGTAGAAAATTGTATGTTAAAAAAATAAGAGAAAAATGAAGTATTAGTGTTTACATGATTTACTTTTTTACAATTTGAACAATCTTGTACTGTGGGATTCGCAGTAGGGTAACTTTATTAGTATGTGGATATTGCCAATTACGAGGCCTTATACCTACGGTGAATTCTAGCCTCTCGGCAAACTGTTTGCCACATTGTATTGTGTTGTTTGACGAAAAGGGCTAACATCGCCAGTGGCGCGAGAGGAGGCATCAGTGTGAATCCGCCGAAACCAGTAATGTTTTGTCCATCGACCTGCGTTAGGCGTAGTGAGAAAGCCCGGCATCCATCGTTTAAAGACAGCGTGGCGAAGTTCTTCAAACCCCTCACTCGCGGGGTATTCGCCGTCGTCCGGATGCATGTAAGACCATGCATCAATATTTAAATGTGTGACTTTGGTTCAATTATAATCATTATTAACTTAAAAATTGATTTTTATGTTTTTAAATGAAATGTCTTCACTGCAGCACTGTAATTGAAATAAGTTACTTGATCAGCTGTAGTGAGATGGTGCTTTTATGCAGCGCACTCAGCTGGGAAATATTTATTTTTTATTTTTTTTTAAATCTCTGAATATTTTTATTTTTTGATGATCTTTGCAATTACGATTTACACCTAAAATAAAATTGTATTTTGTAAACCATAATAAACAATTCAAAAAAATTCACATTTCCATTATTATTATTTTTTATTAAAAGAATACAATATGGAAATTAAAAAAAATAATTATAATATTAAAATTGAAAGTGATTAACAAAAAAAAGTAAATTACAAATTAATGTTTCGGTCTTATTCGAAACCGTATTCTTCCCATGCTTCTCGCGAAACATCAGGTTCAGGTGGAGATTGAGCACGAACAAGTTCATGATTGTTTGGTGTGTTGACCACCTCCTTCACTGGCCACCCTCTGAATGTCTCTCGAAACATAACTGTGCGATCTGCACATTCCCACAAAATATGGTCATAAAATTTGTGAAGATGTATACGGTGGCTAGCGTTGTACATGTTCAACCGGTTCTATAAGTGTCCAAAATACTGGGTTCATAGAGAATTAAGAGGTAGAATATCTACTATCCACATTAAACCGCTCTCAGGCGTTTTCTTACGTGTTGGGGTGTGACGTAAGGTTTTTGGGGAAATTCCCAACAAATATTTATAACCTGTTGGGGTGACGAAAGGTTTGGGGAACCCTCAGTGAAAAAATGATATTTTAAGAAGCATGGTTGAGAAAGTGCTGGAGTATCCTACAACAATCCACAGTTGCAGTATTCGAAGAGTCAGCAAAAAGGAACTTGGAGTATTTTCACTTTCACTACAACTGATGCGAGCAATTCATGACATCTTCGGAGATTAAAAACCGTTGGTTTTTTAGATTTTTTTTTAAATCCCATAGCCTCTTTTCTAATCTCCAAAGCAGCTGTTGATTCTGCATCTATTTCTTTTCTTATTTGCTTGTTGCATTTCTTTGGCTGTACAGGCATCCTTTTTTAAATCTGAAATTTCCAGGAGAAGTTGTTTTTTTTCTGAATACTCCTCTTCTGTTTCAGATCTGAAGAAAAAAAATTATTACATAAACCTTAAATTTTCCATATCTTCCTTGGAAAAATAATCCAAGAGTAGAC
The DNA here is from genome assembly GCA_034695745.1 of Geophilus truncorum. Taxonomy (NCBI): domain Eukaryota; kingdom Metazoa; phylum Arthropoda; class Chilopoda; order Geophilomorpha; family Geophilidae; genus Geophilus; species Geophilus truncorum. Next base: position 10,204 of record JAQFZP010002661.1, on the reverse strand, counting down.
TAGTTCTCTCTCTGCACCTTCTACCATCTACTGGCATGTTCACTAAGTGTAGGTTGCATGCAATTTCAATCCTTGCAAAGTATAAAATCAATGTTGTCTATTAAAACTTGAAAGAAATTTAATTCCACTTACTTGTTTTGCCATATCTATAAGTTTAAAATAAAATCAAGTTAATAAATATATTAAATTTACTTAATACTATACATCAGCCACCTTATTCGACGAACATGTTTCTACGCTTAAATCCGAAGACTCTACATGTTTAAGCCACCTGAAATTTATTATAAATTTTATATTTATACACGTAATTGCTTAATAACTTTTACTTGTACTTACTTTAAAATATCATTCTTATTCTCGATTGCCATTATTTTTTCAGAGAAAGCTTCACTCCTAATTGAAGAATGAAAGTGATAATACTGTATAGGAAGTGTTAATAACAAATAAAAATACTTTAAACAAACCAGATAAAAACCTACTCAGAAACTGAAACCAAACTTCGCATCGCTGTTTTCATTTATCCATTCGACAGGATGTATCGAATCGCGTGGTAATTCCGTAAGTGCGGCCTGGTTTAGAACTTCGTTTCCCATTTTAGGCGCTTTTTTGTACGATCCAGTAGTTTCAGTCGATATTTGGTCAGGATTTCGAATAACCAAACTTCGCAGCGGGAGTTGACGCAGCAAAGTCTGATCGACTTCCTTCTCGAAATTCTCCGTCACAATTACAGTCCGGCCAGGTGGATAAATCCATTTACGCGGTTCAACGTTTGTTTCGTTACAATATCGTCTAATTTGGGTGACATAGGCTTTATGCGCGTTCTCAAATCGAGCTATCGCACCAGGATTTCGTTGTAGCACTGTAAATATTGGAAATTTCATTCGTGAAACGTCAGTACCGTCTATCTTAGTATTCCGTGATGTTTGAGCCATGATGATGCGCATCCAACGTTTAAAGTCACATTGTCGCAGCATACCAGCTCCCGCACACGCACGGCATAAGTCAGGAACTTCCTGAATTTCTTTTCTAGGGACTTCTAATTCGAGGGGTCTGACAAATGATGGAAAGTCTTTTATCTTGTTCTTCGGAGTACGCGTTAATCAGTGAAGCATTAATAAATTTATTACATGTTTAAATTAATCTCATAATTTTATTGGTACAAGAAATAACATTTTTTGTTTCATGACGAGTTACGGTTTAATCATTTCCGATGCAATTTGAGCGAGATGCAGTTTCATCATTTTCGGCTGAATCTGAGCGAGTTATGTTTTCGTTATTTTCGAAGTGGTTTGGACAAGGAATGGTTTCTAATAAAAGTCTCTAATACAATATTTGAAACGAGTTACGATGTTGAGGATTTTTTTAATCAAATACCGCGCAATTTGGCAATTTTTGACAACTTTTATTTATATTCTAATAAAATTCCAAAACTTCAAAACACCAAACAAAGAGAATTAATTTCATCAAGAAATTAACTCATATTTTCTAAACCTAAAACTCAGGAGTTCTCATAAAATGGAACCCCTTTAAAGGGAAGCAACAGGTGAAACACTGTAAAATTTCACCACAAATAAACTTGTCTTCATCAATCTAATATAATAACAAAAACAAATTACACAACTTTATACAGAATAATAAACCTCTATTTTTAAACCATTTTCAAACAAATAAATTGAGCACAGAACAATCATCCAACCACGGATGTAGCGAACTTTCGTGCACCGTTATCCGAAAAGCGGGCTTTTTGAGGAGCAGTTTCTTAATAAAATCTAATGCCTTATCCGAAACCTCGATGAACAAATTTTGAAAATCGTACTTAATCTTTGAAATATTACTAAACGTCTCCAGCTTGTCGTCTCCTGCTTGTCGTCTCCTGCGAACGGCGAACGACCGGACAAAAGAACATAAGTCAAAACCCCGATGCTCCACATATCTGCAGCCAACGTGACGGGTTCGTAGCTAACCACCTCGTGAGCCACGTAATCGGCCGTCCCCGCCATCTGTCGAACGTCAACGCCGCTCTTGATGAACCGCAAAAGACCGACAACTTGACGTCCCCTTGCGGAAACTCCCCCGTCAACAACACAGTGGCTTCAAGTCTAGATGAGTTATTTGCTTGCGGTGTAGATATCGTAGTCTTTCAAGGATCTGCGTCATGATCCGAACGGCGTCTTTTTCACGCAACAAATTTTTGTGGTCGAGTAGACGTTGCATGTCGCCATCTCCCGCCATTCCAAAACGAGAATAAATTCGCGTTTGGTTTCGTACACTTCGTGAAAGCGAATGATCCGGTCGCAGTTGTGACTCAGCACTGACACTACGATTTTGTGCTGCACATCCATCGAGCGTTGTCGTTTACGAATGCATTTTGCTGCGTATTCTGTGTTTGTGATTGTGTTTCGGCATCGTTAAACGGTTCCGTATTTTCCCTAGGCAAATAGTTTTTGTTCGACCAGGTAGTAGACGGTACGGTTATAGACTCCGGTGGTCGTTGATGCTTAATAATCCTTGAAATTTCCTGTTTAGGCTTAGCTCCACTCTCTTTTTGATGAATTTTTTCTTAGTCTGGAATGACAAAGTAATGTAGTAACTTAACTAGTAATAGATACTTAACTAGTAATATCTGTTATGTCGAATGACATCCCCCAGTTACATTTTAATATCAATCCAATATTATAGTGTTAAGATTTTGATTTATCAATAATGAGCAAATGTTAAACCAATGCTAGACTAATATTCAACCAATATTGTGCCAATGTTGAAGTCCAATATTGGAACTCAATATTAGTCTAGCAGAGATCCATTTTATTCCATTTTCATTTTTTCAACTTTATGCTTAGATTTGTGCTCCACACTTCACTTTAAACATTTTGCGATGACCCAACTTATGACAAGTTAATGTGCATAAAAAATAGAAAAATAATTTCCACAAATTTTAAATATTACTAATATTTTTTCTCAAATTTTAAAACATTTTCAAATAATTTCGTGATCTATGATCCTTTAGGATTATGACAGATAACCCTAAAAGCGGTCATATCATCCATTTTCTCAAAAACATCTCCATAATGTAAATTTTAAATGTCTTTACCAGAAACTAAAACTAAAAATGTATTTTTATAAATAAAAATTATTTTCCTTTCCCATCATTTTTATTTATCCATATCGTCTTTTATGAAATCCCAAATACTACTTCATGCTACAATACAATGCCATCATTATTATCATTATCATCACTTCCGGTTTTCCTCGCATGGTCGTTCTAGAAATCACACTTACCCATATCCCACTTCAAAATGACTTCGAATACGAGAGCAAAAATTTTGTATGTTTTGGAAATTATTTTGCGAGTCCCACCACTTTTTCTCATGGATTCCATCTTGCACAAGGGGTACCCGTACGAATATTCGCAAAGGTTGCACAATACTTTAGTGCATATTCGCCCGCATTCTTTCGACGATATCGACGACGATGGGACTGAGTCGATCTCTAAAAAGTATATGTTTATAACGTCTGTCAGCTTCGATGTGCATACCGTGCTCACGTTGCTGTTTAACGTTACAGGTGATACAAATAATATTTATATTTTTAATTAAATTTAGAAAATTATAATTCTAAATGTTAGGGTTAGCACTAGCACTAGCAGTACCTAATACATATGGTAAATAAATATAAAAATTTATTCAATTCATGTTAGAAATAGAATACCTAAAAAAACACGTAATTTTTATTATTTTCTTCAATGCTCGCCGATATTTAATATATTTTTATCCACACTCATCAAAATTAATTAAATATTGACCTACACTCATAAATACATCACTGTGAAAATCGATTAAACATAGTATTTAAAAAAAATTTGAAAATTTTCTAAATCCAACTGATATAATATTACTCAATTGCAGTGTTCCTACTAGCTCTTATGATGTTCATGCTCTCCCGCGAACATCTTCTCCTAACCTACAAGTGGCTTTTCGCAGTCGGCACTGTCTACATGTCCTACTATAGCAACGTATACTACATGGAGCATAGAGCTATCTTCCCCTTCGAAGAAGCCAGCACTTTCCTCATCCAGTTCTTGCTCCAACTTATCCTAACAGTCACCTTCGTCATGGCACACAAACGGCACCCTCAAGAAGGAGTCCTCGTCGCCCACGCCTTCTTACTACCCTCTATAGTAAACGCAACAATGCTCGTGCCCGAGAAATTCAGCCAACAAATACCGATATGGGCCGCATGCGTAGTCATGACGTACGTCAAACTGTGCTGTCTCTTCAAAATGCCTCGAATCGTGCAAGAAATAGCAAGTGCCATCCGAGTGACCCGAATCTTCATTCGATATTATGGATTGCACGCGCTGCTTGAAAACGAATGGATGCGACTCAACGTTCCCCATGTGCTCCGAGTGTTCTGGCTCGTGCGGGTCGGTGAAGACGTAGTGTTTCTAGTGACCGAAAAGCTGCACACACAATCGGGGCATATCGAGCTAGCCAAGCTGCTCAACATATCGCTGGCATCGGCGGCGGACGTGGGCAAGGAATTATTGGTGCAAGGATGCGATACGGTGTTGGCGGTGTGTAAGAAATCTAAATTTCTAATGTTTCTTTTACAAAAAAAAAAATGTTTTGCTAAAAAAACACAAACAGCTCAATACAATATGTATAATATTAATATCTGTAACAATAATAATCATAAATACACAGTTAACGCACCAAAAAACCAAAGCTATTTAGTAATTATATAGGTAACACTTGAAAAAAAGATAATTACGTAATTAAAATACTGTACAAGAAAACCCAAAATATATTAACACCTACAAGTTCCAATTTCCCAGATGTGCACACCTCTAACTCCCTACCTTAATCTATTGATGGTACCGCTTTTGTTCATTGTCTTTCATTCCCTGCTTATATTATTGTGTGTGCAATCCTAGTACAAATATAAGCAAAACCGAAAAGGGATTCGAATCTGGACAAAACTAAAAAGTGCAAATATCTCGTAACTGGGATCAAGATTTCAAGAATAAAACTGGGTTTCACATTTTGCAAACTATGATGATCAAATCTTCTGTTGCAACTGTGTCACAAATATTAATCAAAACAAAAATAACATAATTAAAGTCAATTGAAATTGAGATGCTGCAAATTGAAAAAAAATTTCTACTTTTGTTTTTAAAAAAAGGAAGGAATGATGCTTAAAGTCGCCACCTGCTACTCTGGCCAAACGCTTCTGTTTTTGATCCGTTACGAATTATAATTCTCGAATGTTTAGAAATTGGGACTGCAAAACTGTAGTAGATTCGGGACTCGAAACTGAAAAAAAAACTAGAAAATTGGAATTCAGGACAACCAGAACTGGAAATTTGGCCTCATTTACATCTCTAATTCCTAATTCTCTAATTCCATTGTCAATTATCTACTCCCCTTCCCTACTTTTATAGTTTAATAATTATATTTATTTTATTTTCTCTTATTTTATAATAATAAAGATCCTCTCTCTCTTGCAGTTGCTGGGGATGACGTCGATGGTGGCGTCAATAGCGCATTATTTCGGATTCGTCGTCCAGCAGTTCCTTATGAGCGACGACGACGAAGAGAAGAGCATCGGAACTGTGGCAGCGGTGCTCTTCTTCGTCCTGGCCTTGCAAACCAGTCTGACCGGTCTCGAACCCGAAAAACGATTCGTCCGTCTCTACCGCAACTTCTGTCTTCTTTTGACGGCGATTCTGCACTTCATCCACAACATCGTCAACCCCTTGCTGATGTCCCTGAGCGCTTCTAGGAACCGATCCGTCCAGCGCCACGTACGAGTTTTGTTTGTTTGCGGAATGCTGGTCACCATCCCTTTCTACTTCCTCTACTACATTTGGAACCACCATTCCGTGAGCACCTGGATGCTGGCTGTTTCCGCGTTCACTATAGAGGTGATTGTCAAGGTCGTCATCTCCCTGCTCCTCTACTTTCTCTTCATGATCGACGCTTATCGCAACAGCTTCTGGGAGCGACTGGACGACTACATCTACTACATTCGGGCAACGGGCAACACCATCGAGTTCGTCTTCGGCATCTTTCTCTTCTTCAACGGCGCTTGGATACTGCTCTTCGAATCGGGCGGTGCCATCAGGGCGTGCATGATGTGCATACACGCCTACATCAACATCTGGCTGCAGGCTAAAGCTGGTTGGAGGACGTTCATGAAACGCCGGACAGCGGTCAATAAGATCAATGCATTGCCCGAAGCGACCGAAGAGCAGTTGCAGAAGTTCGACGACGTTTGTGCCATTTGCTACCAAGAGTTGACCAATGCCCGGATCACCAAGTGCAACCATTACTTCCATGGGGTTTGCTTGAGGAAATGGCTATACGTGCAAGACAGATGTCCACTGTGTCATAATACCCTTTACAAGTTGGAACCAGATGTGCAAGAGCAGGTTAGAAACCAAAATGTACCACGCAACGAGAATGCGAACGAGGAAATTCCCAGTGAAGAGGAGCAGGAGGATATAGAAATGGAGATGGATGATGATATGGAGTCGACAGAGCTCAATTCCCAGTCGAGTTTTTCGAGTCAGTTTCCGGAAAACGACTCGGAGTTGAGGCAGAGAGCATTTAATGATGATTACGACGACTGAAATCGCGGTTTGTGGTTGTGGAAAAGAAGGGTGGGATAAAGTACTAATGTGACACTTACGTCGATCGAATTGGAAGTGGGGTTTATGTACAAGCAGATTTATGCTGGTTGTATGTGATTTACAATATTATATGTATGAATTTAGAATTTTCTGAAGAAATAAAATTCAATTTGAAGTTGGGCAAGTGAAATGATGTTTTTTAACTTGAGTATTTGTGTACAAAAGAAACGAATTATTTAAATCGCATTAGGAATTAGATAAACTTCACATGCAAAATGTATTGCTTATCAAAATAAAAAATTTGCAATGACAATTTCTTTTAGGGGAGACATTGAAAGTAGGGCCATCACCTCCTCACCCCTTTTACTTCTACCCTTCTTTTTAGTGGGTATAACCAAAGCACTTTTTTTGTGAGAATTGTTTTGAGAAAAGTAGCCATGGAAACCTATCAAATTATATATCATTTGATTGATAGCCCTAATTTTGTAGATGAGCCGAAAATTATAGGAATTGAGAAATATTAAATAGAATTTGAATTATTAATAAAAAACGAAGACCAATCACATAGCCCAAAAGACTGTCAACCAATCAAATGGTGGGCGCGTGTTTTAAAAGACGTGATGTCATTTTATCTCAAATTAGATCAAGAATACGGTAACCAATTTTGAATAAAGCTATTCTTTTTATTTATGCCAATTGTTGTTCTTCTATCGTTCGCTGCCATGTTTATTAATGTTCGATTTTTGCCACTGCGCCCGCGTGTTGCCGCGTTTTGGCCGCTGCTTTGCCCGCGGGTCTCGGACGAAACGCGGCAACATTTTTATTTTTATTTCGATTTCGTAAATGTGTAATAAATGTCGACGAAATTTTAGTGTTTCATGACCAATCACAGCCGCTATTTTGGATTCGGGCGCCAAATGTTAAAACATTTAACGGAATAGCTATTTCCACCAACTACCGGTAGTTCCACTGACTGGTTTTTACCTGTGTTGGTCTCGTGCCTCGTGTCTCGATCTGGAGTCGCCATTTTGGTGGTTTAACGTTGACTTTTAGAATTAGACAATAGATGGTGATAGATGGAGAACAAGATTGCGCATGTAGGCGGATTTTTTTTTTTTTTTTTTGCCAAAAAATAAAACGAAAAAGCTCATTTTTGATTGAAAATTACAAAATAAAAAGAAGAGATTATTTTATTTATTTATTTTATTCGTGTTATTCTTATTAAAAAAAGGAAAATTTAATTGAAAAGTACGGTGAATACATTAATTGATTTTAGTCGATAGTCGGCAGGCTATTTTTCACTGACTATTTCACCAAGATTATTTTATTTATTTCTTTTATTAAAATAAAAATAAAAATAGAAAATTAAATATTATTCATGACAGTTCTTCTTTTTACATCTGTAATCACAAAGCCACTTCCCCGCCTCACTTTCTTCAATGTTATTTATTTGTTTCACTTCTTTCAATCGCAAACAGCGGAGATTTGTTTTTAACGCAATATTCGAGATACTTTCACAGTTTATTTCCATTCGTTTCCAAACTCTTTTCATCGCTTTTACAACAAAAAGTAAATAAAATCTAATAATTTGCTGTGATTCACTTTACTGTCATTCATTCCTCCCCTGTCCCCACCTGTTGAGGCTACACTTGAACTCTGAGGGTCAATTTACTCTTTCCAAGAATTGATTTAAAAGCCAATCACACAGCTCAATTGCGATATTTATCAATTCAAAAACATTATCAACAATTAAAAAAACAAACCATAAAAAAAAAAAAAATTGTTTAATGGCAGCACCACCTTAGTGTGAATTAATTAGTTTTGTAAGTTATTAATATAAAATCGATTGTTTCTGATGCTCCTACAAAGTCCTTAAATTGTTTTTAATTTATATATTTTATTATCCATGGATTTCCACGCGTGTTTACTTGTTTATCATATTTCTGAGTTTGGTCTAGAAGACACTACTTTGATTATTGTGGGTTGTGACAAAACCAGGACTCGGAACGAGTCCACGGAACGCACCCTCGGAACGGAACCGAAATGAAATTTTTTTTTTTTTTTTTTAATTTTTTTATAATTGTTTTTTTTTTTTATATAATCGATTTTTCATCTTTATTTAAAAAAAACAAACAAAACTTATTCAAAACCTCACTTTATTGCACTTTCCCTTTTTTTTTTTTTTACCATTTATAAAAACAAGTTTAACTAAAAAACAAAAATATTATTTTATAACATCATTTTAATTAACATTGTACACTGCCGAGTTTTTAATTTTACCCTTTTATCTGTTATCACAACCTTACCACGCGGTAAGCACATGGTGTCCGTGCGTGAATGAAGGATGCAAATGATGTACAAACACAAGTTTAATCCCATTCCAGACACTGCTTTACATAGCGATATCACTTAAGGCCTCACAATCGCCGTCCTGACAACTGTAACCTTAACAACTAACAATCCAAACAAACCGTAATTCTAACAACAATCAACTCTTAAATCTAACAATCATAATCTCTTAATCCTAACACAAGTCGGCGCCACAACACATGGTATAGCCAGCACATTCTCTTGAAAGATGGATCCACTAATCATCACACTCCGATTCTGACGATGGTAAATAAATAAAATATAAAAATTTATAATATAAATATAACTACCGTAACTATTGATCTAAACCCAAATGGAGATGTATTATTAACACACTCTTTTCCCTGACTTTCACACTTAAAAAACCCTGAATTTTCACTTCTGACTTTTACACTCTTTTCCTCAAGTTTCACACTTAAAAATACTATACTTTCCACTCCCTGACTTTTTTCACTTGAAGCATTCTTCAATGTTAAAGCAAGGTACACACACACATATTTACACCATACATGATAAATTTGAGCCACGATACACGTGAAAGTTTTTTTTTTTCGAAAAGATTTATTTCATGCCGATTTTATTCGATGGAAAATCGAAATTAAATATTTCGAGCGTACAATGCCTAGATTCAAATTAATTCGCAAACAATTTTCTAACAAAAAAATGAAATATTTTAAAGGAAAAATATCTAGACACCTAGGACAATTCATAAAATATTTCATTTACTTATATATATTTTGACACTGCAATTTTTGGAGGAGTTTTTTTTTTATCTAGGTTAGTGATCATAAAATTTTTCTTTATAACGGATTAAAAGGCGCTCGTAGTGTTAAAAATCAGGAAGTGGAAAATATAGGGTTTTTATGTGTGAAACTTAGGGCATAAAGTGTAAATAAAATATTAAAAGAGTATAAAAGTCAGGAGTGTAAAATTCAGGGTTTTTTAAGTGTGAAAGTCAGGGAAAAGAGTGTGAGAATCAGAGAAAAGAGTGTGTTAATAAATGGGACCCATTTTAAATTCTTTAAAAAAAAAAATAAATAAATAAATAAAAAAATGCCAATATGGCATTTTTTATTTTATTTTATTTTTTTAAAGAATTTAAGATGTGTCTCATTTATTAACACACTCTTTTCCCTGATTTTCACACTCTTTTCTCTGATTTTCACACTCTTTTCCCTGATTTTCACACTTTTCATAGAAAAC
>JAQFZP010002660.1:0-12756 GCA_034695745.1 Geophilus truncorum | reverse complement strand
ACTTCCACAATATAGTTTTAAACAGGTTTATTTCATATGAACTAGTGTAATTGACTTTGTGAATGCAGCTACTGAATTTTACACATCTGCAAAAAAATTAACAAATGTAGATTCTATATCTTTCAACAAAATACACTCTTTTTTTTTTACTAAAATGAAACTTTTATACTGTATTCAATGCATTTTCTTAAACTCAAATCCCATCCAGTCACTAAAACCACACTTCAACAAAAAGACCTTTAATATCCATCCTTTCATCTTTTTATCCTCATTTTTTCACATTGAAATATTAAAAATAAAAAATTAAAGCTAATCAATTCAATCCCCTTTCGCCATTCCCTTCTCTATTATTGAATTTCCATGGTTTCTTTAATATTGCTTTTGATGTTTGATCATGGGAATTCTGCAGCCAACTAATGGAATTTGTGGCTCTATTCTTTCTCTACAAATCTCATAATCTTTCCTAACTTTTCTTTCTTAACCTCATTCTCATTTTATGCCTCTCTTTATTTTTTTATTTTACTTTTCTCTTTTATTATTGTCTTTTTTATTCCTGGGGTGAAATTTTATCATCTGCATTTTTTTTTCTTGGAGGTAAAAGAAGGTGAGGGGGAGTTGTTTAATATTGTTCCAAGACTTTCAAAATTGACATTGCATTTGGTACAAAAGCAATTAAAAAATGAAATACAAATATTTTTTTTTCTTAGAACAATGGCAGCATGTGTTTTCAATGTACTTTTACCTGAAAAAAAAGATGCTTAATTTAGTTGTGTCATCAGATGAATTGTTTTTGTTTTTTTTTGGCTGGGAACAGAATGGAACCTGGGGAAAACTGGTTTTTGTGTTGTTTTAATTTTTTCATTGTTTTGTTTGGATTCAACAATTGTTTTAAAGATTTCTAGGGCTTTTGGCAAGATTTTTGATTTAAATTGAATTTGCAAGACTGGCGTTTGGTCATTTGATGAATTTAGATGTATTGGTTGATTGGGGTCAAGGAAGAGATCAAGTGAAGTGTTGGTAATTGTGTTTGTGCTAAGGGCTATGCTAATAAATGTCAACAAAATGAAGCAGTTGAGGTTTGACGGTATTGTAGATATACTAATTCACATCACAGAGTTAGAAAGTTGGATTTTTCAATGTTGACAGTGGATAAATTTCACAAAATGTATATTGAATTAAGAAAAACTGTTTTAGGGCAATTTTTAGAATTTTATTTTTTTAAATAAATTATAGCAACCAGAATTCTTGTTGAATTAGTTTTGAAACTTAATTTTATTGTAACGATTTGTAACCACTTCAAGATTCTGAAGTTTAGTGACATTTGAAGAAACTAGTTGTTATGATTTTATGAAAAACATTGATTGTTTATAACAATACATAGTAGCTTTATTATGGCTTTTTTCCTTTGAGGCAATCTTACACATATACATCCAATTTAAAAATATTTTCCAATAATTGAATGTTCTAAATATCTTTTGTTTTTAATTTTTCTTTCACTATGGTAGTTGAAATATTTTAAAAACTCTAAAAATGCATTTTTACTAGTTTTTAATATTTTTCTTTCTAATACAGTATAATGGTAGAATCTTAAAAAACTATATATGAAATTGTAGCTATAGTATTGTTCTAAATAAACCTAAAACAGTTTATTGTTTAATCAATATACATTTTGTGAAATTTATACTTTTCTAACGCTAAAAAAAAAAAAAAAATAGTTTCAAAAGTTTTGTAAAATAGTTGTATAATAATTCATCGACAAATTAATTTCAGACTCATTCTACCATAAAATGAAGACAATTAAAAATTTAAAGACTTGCAAAAACAATCTATACCATATTAAAAATTAATTTAATTTTTAAATCAATATTTTTCATAATTTTTGATATTGTACTGTTATTTAATATTCTTCTCTCACATATAAAATTAACTACACAATAAGAATTCAAATCCGATTACAACGCTAAGCGAAAACCTTTAAAATAACTTTAAAAAAACCAAAAAAACTTTTCCATAAAAAAGGAAAGAAAACTTTACAAACCACAAATTTAATGCTACATGAAACAACCATATATTAAATTGGTACATTGGCTTTTAGCTATCCCTTAGCCCACTTTTATGGCTTTAGGCAGTCATTGAAGCCAAGCAAAGGCACCAAGCAAATTATTTGCATGTTTTATCAAGAGGAAGTTATGAATTTTTTTTACGAGCAAAAGATTGGTGTAAGGTTTTATTTTCGTGAATAATTGAAAATGAGGGAGTCCTAGAGGAAATGGAGGCTAGAGGGTGTATGGGGGGAGGGTTGAAAAGTGATATGGCTGCAGGCAGATGATTGGCTATTTTTGAGATGCATTGAAGTGCAGCCTGGAGACTTTGAAGTACAGGACAAATCAATAGGAATTTTATTCTCCGTTGCTTGTTCGTTGTGCATTTGACATTTCCCACCACCAGCTGGCGCTTTGTTAGCCTTTTTTTAACACGGTGATTTCACATGATTGCCTTTGGCAATGCATTGCTGAAAATATCGTTACAAATTCGTGAGAAGAATATCACTTTCGGGAGATCGGTGGACGGTGATAGTTAAGGTGGAATTTGACAGATATGATTAGGCTTATTTGTTATATTCATGATCATGAAGGTAAAATTCATGGTATTGTTTTACAACGGTGTCTGAATCTATCCTTTAATGCTTGGGCCTCTGCCAACTTCTGCGGGAATCAATTGGTCTTCTTCCCAGACGAACTCATAAATTGGCTCATCACCGCCGATGCTAATTGACGGCAAACTGACAGAAAATGGGAGATCAGAGTGGATGATGGCGTGTTACAAGCGATAAATATTTAATTTATTGCAGCAACGAAAGGAAAAACATGTCTGCCGTGAGGAGAATTTGAAACTAGGGCTGGCTTAACTGAACAATGAGTTTTCATATTGTAGTAACATTGCTAACCAATGGCTAGGTTACGGTAGCAGTTTTATTTACTGCTTGCCATCCAGAATTGGGATTTGTAAACAAAATAATTTCGGAATAACTCTAGGAATTTAAAATTATCTATTATAGTCGAATCCCGTTATAACGAACTTGCTTACAACGAAAACCCACATTCGTTAAAAATCCCAGAATTTTGTTTCTTTTTCTTTGTTTAAAATTTCGTTATAACGAAAACCTTGCTATTACGAACTTAATTTAAGGGAACTTTTTAGAACCGGAAGATAGTTTATAACGAAATGATTTCACAAAAACTCAACGAACGACGTAATAAATGTTATGTTTACGTTATTTCATCACTTTTATAGATAAATTTTCGTATTTTTATTATTACACAGTTCACCATGTCGGATGTCGTCTACATGAAACAATTTCATGACTAGAACTATTTGGGGGGGTGGTACAGTATTCTACAGAACATTTGTGTTAAAGATTGATGAAAACTCATTAAAACTAAAAATGTATTACAATTTACAACACACACAAAAAAAAGTTAGAACTAACGATATCGTTATATCGGGGTTTCTGGATACAATGAAAACCCGTTATAACGAATGAATTTTTCGGTCTCTTGTGCTTCGTTATAACTAGGCTCGACTGTACTACGATATATATAAACTTGTGAATTTTAACACCAGATGGCACTGCACTGCAAACAAACCATCCCAGTTTTATAAAACAAAATTTAATCATCTTTAAAAAGCCAGAAGCCCAGATGAGATGGATATTAATAATAAATAATTGCCTGCTCAACTGTGCACTCTGATAATCACATCCCACAATCCATATCTCCATGCATTAAAGAGCCCACTTTACTTTCCCTTTCCCTTCCCCCTTAACCATCTTGTTGGCATGGCAGTCCAATGAAATGAAAATAAGGTATAGCATTTCCAATTGGACTTGTTCCACTTCACTCCATTGCAAATCCTCTTCTCTTCCTTTTAGCTTCCATTCACAAAAACATTTGTTGACAGAAGGAATTTTTTTTTCATCTCAGAAGAATATTCCTCAAGGCTTTTTGGCATTAATGGAAAGCAGACAGGAAAAAAGTGATATCAATTTGTCATTCTTTTTCATATGCTTTTGAGCTTTTTATCCTGTGTTTGAAAAGGTAAAAGATGGATCACCATGGCTGTCAGAGAATGGCAATGGACTGTTATGTATACTTTGTACTCTTTTGACAAATTTTAAGCCTTTTGGGAATTTTGAAGAAGTTTTTTGTCCATTTTTTTTACTGTTATTTTTATGTAAGCTTTATAAATCTGAGATATATTTTGTGTTATTCTTATCCAATATTTTGTATTTGGTAATGGAAATGACACAAATGTAAAACGGTTGAGTGAGTGACAGTTATGCCACTGGCTCTTGTCTTGTTGTCAATTATGAGTCATTGGATTGTATTGGAAGGAATGAAAGTGAAAGAGAATTGGTTATTGGAAACCTGAAGTAAGTTGATGTGATTTTGATTAATGTGTGTTATGAAAAGTGATATTACAGCAGAAATGGGGTATTATTGCATTAGGACTGCAAGAAATTTCACTGTACATTAATTATTTAAGATATTGGATGGAGGGGAACTTATATGAAACTGAAACTAGATAAAGTAAACACAGGAAAGGGAAAGAAGGAAAGGCAATATACAGGGTAAACAAACTTTTGTTTCCCTTCTTTCCCTGGAAGCATTATAGTTTAACTGCACTTCTACACCACTTTTGTTTCTAGCATTAAAGGGAAACTGCACAGTCAAAGTCAAATAATATTGTCTACTTTAATTTAGGGTTGTGGGAGAAGTCATATATGAAAATAATGAATAAATAACAGCCATTGACAAAATATAGAAACTGGGAAGTTTGTATAACAAGAAAAGCTGCCGGCAAAACAAACAAAGCAGAAAGAAAAACAAGAATCTATCTTCCGTCACAGCGTAAAGTGAAAATGAAGGAAGTGAGGAAAGAAGAGAAAAGATAACCAGTCACTCAGCTATTTTGATAGCAAACTCTCTCTTGCAGAAGACTGTAAAATGAGATTTAGACAATTTTTTTTTTTTTAAAGAAATATAAAACTAATATTAAAAACTTGGTATGAATAGAATTTTTTGGCGCACGCAAAAGTATTATGATTATAAATTTATGATCTTATGAGCTTAAATTAGGCTGTAATTATAACTGATGCTTGAGTTCTAACGGTATTTTATGATATAGCGGAGACAATTGCAGCGCGATTAGTTACAATATGATTTTTGGCCAATCATGATCTTTGTTGGCATTCTCTTGACCAACATGACTATAATTTTCACTTCGGTGGGAGTTTGAGTCAATAAATGACATTCTTCTAGATGTTTTTGCAGGTTTTCAGCTTAAAACTGTTCAATTTAAGATATGGCATGCAAAAATTGTGTAAATACAGTGGAATCCGCGAGTAACGACCTCGGTTATAACGACATTTTTATATTTCTCCACCCCACTCAAGCAATGCTAAAGTAATCCGGATATAACGACAATCGGTTATAACGACATTTTTTGAGCGGTCCCTTAAATGTCGTTACTCATGGATTCCACTGCCCTGTTAAATTCGAGGCAAAAATAAATTAATTTTGTGGTGTAACGGTGTAATTTTAAAACTGAGTTTGCAAACACACAGGGATCGTACTCGTCCTATATTACCTACTTTTTCCTATATTATGAAGACTGACCTATTTTCACCTATTTTTCTGACATTTATCCTATTTTTCCTATATTTTGCTATATTTTGTGAAAATTGTCCTATTTTTTAAATATTATTATGATCAACGAGCAGTTTAAATATGAAACCAAACACTTATAGAGTTTTGTTTTAAAAAAATTTAAAAAAATAATTTTATTTTTGTACTATTTTTTATTCAGTAATTTATTATCATTTAAACTAGTTTGTAATTAGAAAAAAAAATGGAAAAGCTTTCTAAGAAAGTCAGTAAATTCATTTTTTTCCCTATAATAATCCTATTAAGTATCCTATTTTTGGATAAGATTTCACCTATTTTTCCTATATTTTACTAGTTAAAATTGAGTACGATGCCTGCACACACATAATTTTTTACAATTTTATACAGTTAAAACTGTATTATTTGTGGTGGGGTATTCGATACCAAAAGTAATCGATACTTTTGATATTTGGCGAAAAGAGTTTCGATTACTTGGTAAAGTAGCGAATATCAGCGAACACCAGCAAATACTTTTCTCAATGACTCCCAGGGGTCGCTTTTGTTAAAGTTTATTTCTGCTGTCCAGCTACTAAAAGTAATCATATTGGAATACTCGAAATCCAATATTTGCCCATCACTACTGTATGTACTTCGTAATTATAAGTATTTTGTGCGCCCTCGAGAACTCTCTAATGTCTACACGCAACAAACCTAACAATTTTATTAAACAGTCAATCAATACTACATCCCCAAACATCGAAAACCAATTTCTAAACAATCACCTGCTTTTACCAATGACCCTTCAACGTCCAACCAACACTAAAAGTCAATATTTCCCAACATCCACTTATTTGAACTCACTGGCCACTAAAGCACCAATAAACATTCCCATTACATTTCATCACCACTGGTGACTCAAACCAATCTCATTCACTCCAACTTTCTCCCACTACACTACATTTCAATACCTCATAAAAGAAATCCATTTAAAACTCTAATTGCAATACCAAATTGGAATCTCCGAATTATCCGAAATTATCCGAATCCGCAGTTCTTCGCGGAACGAATCGCGCTGAATTTCCTTTGGCTCATTGATCAGTAATTAATTATTGATCGCCTGTTGCAGGGCTTTAAAACTCATTTTATTTTTTCATTCCCTTCTTCCACCAACAACCAACATCAGACCCCATTGAAAGCCGTATCAAACCACTACCTCAATCTCACTTCCTAGCGCGTGCAGTCGTGCCGAGTAAAAACACAATTGCCAACTGCACAGGATATAAACCGAACTAACACCGCAGAAACGTGACGGCACGCGAAATGAACGCGAGGGGAGTTAACCTTTGTGCTGCGCAGATTAAATTTGTAGACGAGAGCCGAACAAATTCTCCCATTTGCTTTGCCTGCCGTTTTGTGGTGCGTGAAAGTACGGTGGGAAATATTGTTTTTGGTCATTGCAAGATGCACATGTGGTAGTTGTTGGTAGTGTTTGTGTTTTGTACTGTATAGGCGATGCGATATGAAGGAAAGGAAAGGTTTGTAGCAAACTGTTGCTTTGGAAATGTTATGTGGCATTTTTGAAAGGGTAAGATATTTTAATATTGTTGAAGATAGTGAATTGGAATGATTGGGTTAAAGTTGGTGTGAGTACCTAATACAGAATGTTTTAAAATTTATAATTATTTTTTTTTTTTTTTTTAATTGGATTTAAAAAAAATCAGTTACCGTATAGATATTTATTGAAAAACTGGTTATTTCAATACATGGGAATAGAAAACTTAATTGAATTTCTACAAGTTTTTATAGGTCAGAAAATTGTTATAAATGTTACCATATTGATTAAGGAGGTCCAATTTTGTGTCTAACTTACCTTATTTGATTTTATGCTGATTTTTATATTTGAAAATTTTTCAACAATATTACCTAAACAAAAAGTCGTGTTAGGTTTGTTTCAACAATTGGGAGGATAGAGTGCTTTATTTGCATTAGTATGCACCTTACATACACTATAATATTTCAAATGTCTAAAATTGGCTTCAACTTATATGCGAGACAAAGTATTAGATTTATGAAGTCTAAAATTTATTCTTTTTGACGGCTTAATGCAGAACTGGATTCCTAACACAATCTAAAACTGATCAACATTTCCAGTAAATGGTATTACTTAAATTTTTTTTTATATACTATACTGTAATAAGCCAAAAAAAAACCTTTACAACAACTCCAAATCCAGTTTCTACATAAAATTCCTGAACAATCCCTTTCTAATCATCCGCAGTCAAATTTGGCCATTAACAGCGAAGCGAAGACATGGAAAGCTAATCTCCTTTAAGTGAACTGCAGTCAAATTACAATGCATATTTAATATTCTCACCATGAATATTTCATTCACCAACCTGAAATTATGAAAAAGCAGATTCAATTTGTTGATGATACACCTGTCAGATCCTTGATTTGTTTGCAAATTACGGCCAATTTATAACGACTCAACACCCACCGTTTATCAAGTCCAATTTGTACAAGTGCATTTATCTCACAAAATTATTTTCAAATTAGGATCAACTTGATTCTGCTTCTATTGATGAATGGCGCAGGCGTAACTAGCTCGAGTGCACGTGAAAAATGCTTTTCTGTCTGCCCCTTTGTGTCTGAAATTGGGCTGCACTGCACTGCTTTTAAATGGCAAGTCTAAATTGGCTGGAAGAAGAGTTTTTAAAAGAGCAGCAGAGTTGGCAAAAGAAAGGTTAATTAGATTTTAAGAGGTCTGATGTAAGATTGGAGTTTAAGTAGTTTGGAATTAGTTTCGCTGAATTTACCGTTGGCAGTCTTCGCTGTTGTTGGATAAGGCGGGTTTAGATTATGAATGGTAAGTAGTTGAAAGGGATGGAGACGGGTTGTTGTGGAGTGGGAATACATCATGAGATGAGTTATGATGGTTTTGGATGAGTTATCAGGCATGCTTGAATTCCATGTTAAAGCGAAGAGTTATGGATAAGCGGGAAGTTTAGCTTAACGGGAAATATGGTTGAAATATTAACTTTGGTGATTTTTTTTTTTAGAAGTTTTAAAGCTTAGGTGTGGCAATCTTATTTTTTTTAATATGGTTACAAGTAGCAAATAAAAAGTGAAATTTTAAAAATGTAGTAAAGATTTTGCTATTCGGAAACAATAAATGATCTTAATAACAGTGCAAATTTGCAAGTCTAGTTTTGAATAGTTTTCTATACCAAACAGTTTTTGACAGACCCACGTAATGTTTAAATTAGAAGATGTTTTTAAAGTTTATCCCAACCATTGGAGTTGATTCATTCACATTAAAAATATGTTTTAATAAAGTTATTGTTTATCATCTCTAATCAACAAAATTATTGCAATAGCAAATTAAAGTCTGTTGTAAGTGTTCCAAAGTCAGAGACTGTCGTTTATCAGTTAAAATACATTTAACCGAGAAAATATTCTTCAACACATACAACTTGTAATTGGATCAAATTTAAAATTAGTAATTTCGATATTAGAATTAACTTCTGCTAATGATTCGTCAGTGTTATCGCCATTCAGAACATCTGCAATTAATTTTATCGTGGAAAGCCCTTTGTTTGTTTTTTTTCAGAAACATTAAAAAATCTTTTAGCAATTGGCATTTTTCTTGGTTGAACTGTGATCCATTTGATTTTCCACTTTTTTAATTAAATTTACTGAATAGGAAATTGTAAAATTTTGTGCATTTTTAGGCAAAATAACTCTTTTGATGTCACACAATAATTTTTTAAGCATTTGTGCTTTTGTGCGGGTTCTATTGATTAATGTCTGTAATTTCTATTGGAGGAGCAATATACGTATTTATGTTGATCGATGATTACTCGAGAAGAACCTTAAAACAAAAGATGAATATTTTGAAGTTTTATGAATTAAAATCAAACGTCAAGGGAGCAAAAATGTTTTTGTATATTGAGGATTTTGTTACATCAAGTCGAATTAGTACAAGAATGACATGGAATAGGATTTAGAATTTGTTCTCGTCATAATGAGTTTATCCATGTAAATGGATTTTGAAATTTAGACTGTTAGTTTAAAACTGGTTATTAAAGATTAAAATTCATCATGACTTTACAGCTAAAATTTTAAAATTTTAACATATTTAATGGTTTTACTTCTATTCGCTGCTTTATAAACGGCTTTTTGAATTTGATCGAACGGCAAAATGCTTAAAACTTGGAAACACTTTGCAGATAATATATACAAGGCTCACCATTATCAGACAATAGAAATGTGCTGAATAGACTCTAGCTTCATGCATTTGTGATGAGTAAGGAATAAAGTGTGCAGAATTTCAAATTTTCTATTGACATGCAATTCATGACTGGATCCAATATACTTTACACACACATTGGCTAGTTGGCCACAATGTGATATAAATTACAATGACTTGGCATTTAATTGGCTAAACATGCAGTAGGTTCCTTGCAGAGTAGGATATTGGGATTTCTAAATGACATTCATAAATTGCTGCTGAACAGGGTGGAAATTGAATATTGAGTTCATTCCTCTGGAAAGTAGTGTCTTCTTTAACTGACAGTGACAAATTAATCTGCCACAAGACAAGTTGAATGAAGTGTTCTAACATGCATGTCTTGGGATTCCACTTAATCCTGACTGATTAAAAAAAATAGTGTTGCTTAGTTTATATTTCTAATCTCTTTGAATGAATGGAGTGAGGAAAAAGGAAAAAAATTGATGTAAATTTGATTAAAAAGATGAAGTGGCTGCTAGATGTTGACTTGAAATTTTGTTGAGTGTTTTGAAGTTATGCACATGCAATTTGTCAATTGCAATTTGCAAATGGTTTTACGGCTTTCGCTTATTTTAAGAGATTTATGCATACAATTACTTGAAGCTGAATGAATATAATTTAGACTAATTAGATGGTGCTCTGCACCATTGAAAATTTCTTTAGTTTAAAGTTTAAATGACCTTGAGGACGACTTTCAAGGTCAAATTTGAAATTATTAATGGATTATCAGTAGATAAATACAGTGAAGCTCTCTTTTGGTTACATCATTTTTCTCTATACTGTTGGTCTTACAGTCTAACAATGCAATTCAATACTATAATGAGGCTCTAAAAAGCATTGTTATCAAGTTCCAGACATGCCTTGTTAGCAAAAAACTGGCTTCAGTTTTCCTACCTGATTATCCAATTTCAATTCACTGCCATACTACACCATTGTTGAAGTAGACCCAAAGGCAATTCAATTAGATCTTTCAACAATGCTCCTCCTTGTAACATTATACCCAATTACAAGTTTCGGCAGACTTTCGAAGAATCGGTCTTTTCAACTTCACTGCAATGAATTTATTTCTGGGTCAATTCCAGCCCTTGGTTCAAAACCAAGCAAATTGATACACTTGACCAACAGCATCACCACTTATTCATCAGCTTTGTCAGATATCCTGTTCTTCGAGCGGCGGAAATCTTCGAACGCTGCGGTCTGCCTTGTGGACGTTATCGCTTTCTTCTTGTCACTGAGCGAGAGGGGGATGATGGCTTCTCAGACAAGACTTCTTAAAAGGATGTGCTTTGAAGACAAGAGGATTGATTCAGGCAGCCAGTAATGGCAAACGGATGTCTTAAGAATAAAGAAGTGACACAACCACATAAGCTCTAGATCATGATCCTTTAATTACTTGTCTGTTGGTGATGGAAGTTCCATTATTTTTGAAGTTAAGGCTGAAGAATGTATTTCCATATAACAAACAAGGACAGTGCTGCTGTAAAATCCCTCAAGCATATTCTGATTGACACATGTTATGGTTTAATTAAAACTGGTTGGAATTCACAGTCATCAGCCATGTATGAAATAAAGGTCAGAGGGAAAGAGTTGGATATTGTATGTGTTTAGCTGTGGAATTTGTAACAACCACTTTAGGCAATTGCAGCCTATGTTTAATTCATGAAATAAAGTTGTGGTGGGAAAAATGAATTAGATTGTTCTCTGTAGCGACGGCTGTGGAAAACTACTTTTGTCGTCGAAACGAGAGACAGGGATCAAAACTTGGGTTATGGTGGGCACAACGCAATGTAATAAACAAGAAATTGGCCCTGGAGGCTCGGTGAGTAGCTCATGAATGGTTGTAGTACCGTGCTGTGCGAGATGTGAAAATGCGCCATCTAGTACCACAATTTTAAAATAATTTAGCATTTAAAGTTGTTGCTGTGTTTGCTTTACATTATTTAGCAATCAAAATATGTAATGCTGGTATGTTGGATTAAACTACTTTGCCACTCCACAGGAAAATGTAATATATTTTAAGCATATGATATAAAATATATTTTCAATATACTTTTTTATATTTTGAAAAATACATGTTTCATATTTATTAAAATGTATGTTACATATACCAAAATATATTTTGAATTTATTTGCAATATCCCAAAATTGTGACTTTACATATATTGAATATGTGTGGGAAATATATGTCAACTTATATTTCACATGTATTAAAAATATGTGGCCATTTTATATGTAACGTACAGTTCCATTGTACATTTTCTTTATTTAGAATAATTTGTGTGTTTAATATAGTGAGACTTAAACACAAAAATTATAACACAGGAACAAAGTGTACAATGCAAGTGTATTTCAAATATGTGGGACATATACATCTATACACATTTCAGTTACATGTATACATGTAAAATGGACATATAATTGGCCTAAGTTAAAATCATATTTATGTATTATTCTGCAACATATTGCGAACGTTTAGGATTTACAAGTTTCTGTGTGAGCTATAGGGTGAAATATGTTACAGAATAAATGTTTGACAACATATTTTTGCAAATGTGTATTTTAAATACACTGATAATATGTTTGACTCATATATCCACATGTGTGATATTTTTGTGTGGGACCTATAGTGTTGAAATTTGGTACTCGATAACAATTTTAGCTACAACTACAGTTCAAAAGTTTAGAAACTAGTTAATTTTTACTTTTGAAAAAGTCTAAATTTACAAAATGTGTATTGATCAAACAAACACTGATTTAGGATAATTTAGAACACTATTATAGCTACAATTTCATGTAAAG
>JAQFZP010002659.1:0-12758 GCA_034695745.1 Geophilus truncorum | reverse complement strand
AATTTGACGTTAGATAAGGTATTTGTGACACAACTATCTTATCAGACATGAGTAATAGTAGGGCGTAACTCGTTCGCTGCTTTAAAAAATAAATTGAATTTGCGAGAATGATACTTACAATACTTTAAACGAATGTAGGTGATAGTTGGTTTTTGACGAATCACTTCGATATAGAGCTGAAGTTGAAAAATGTAAAGTACCGGTACCGTAGTCGTTTGAGTCTGGCAAGCAAATTATTAAATTCCAATTATTTTTATCTAGTCTGATGAAGACACGTCCTGAGTCTTCACAATTCAAAAGCAAAGTGATAACTGTTCACATGATTTTCTTATCGTTTTATGTGATAAAAAATAGGAAAAACACAATTTTACAATTGATTAATTATCTAAAATAATATTTATTGCATTCTTAACATTATTTTAAGTAGGTGCATTTATATTTGTACTTCATCGCTTGCAACAACTTTAATTCTGTTAAATAATGTTGATCCAAATTATCATTCACATATTCATTTTTGATACTGGAAAGAACCGAAATGAATAAAATGAATATGAAATTTTTTTATTTTCAGTCGCTTCATGTAACAAATTTTCTATTATCTTGTTTACACAATTTCTATTTTAATTATTTATTTATTTTATTTATTTATTCTTTGATTTGATTAAGCTTATCAAGACTCTGATGTAGAACGAATTTTCTCCCTTTGGTGTGCACAGGCACTTAATTTACGAATTTTAAAATTCGAATTTTAATCAAAAACACCCAAACAGTTTTTGAAGGTTTTACTTTCTTTAGAGCTTTTATTTTTAATTTTAATTCAAATTTTAACTCTTACCGTAGTACCGCAAATTTTTACCCCACAATAACAAAATTCAACCCACTACCCCCAAACTTTACCCCCACAGCCCAAAATTTAATCCCAGTTGTCTAAAACTTTATCCTTCATTATCCCAAACTTCCATTCTTTCAATTTAATATTCAACTAACATTATTAATGATGCTTACAGTATTTAAACTAGTGTAGGCGATATCTCCCTCTTGACGAATCACTTCGATACAATGCTGAAACTGAAAAATTTAAAGTAGTCGTTTGAGTCTGGCAAACAAATTATTAATTTACAATTAGTTTTACCTTGTTCTACCTAGTCTGAAAAACAACACGTCCTGAGTCTTTGCAATTCAAAGGCAAACTGACCAATCTTGACATAAGACTTATATGTACACGAAAGTAATAACTGTTCACATGATTTTCTTATCGTTTAATGCGATATGAAAAAGGGGAAAACACTTAAAAATTGATAATTAATCTAAAAAAATATTTATTGAAAAATTTATTCTTACATGAATTTTACAACCATTTTCAGAACTTGAAATAATACCAACAACGTATCTCTCGTTTCCTTTTTGGAGTAAAACAACTTCCACCCTTCAACCAACTAATAACAAAAACAAATACCAAACTCAAGACATTTACTTGATTCCTTCTATTATTCTCGAAGTGATTGAAGAACAGCAAAGAATTTCATTTTTTAAGTTAATATGTGATGTTGAGTCAATGTTATAGAGACAATGATTATCAATCTTTTCAATTTTTGAGTATTTTATCTAAAATTAATCTTAGAGGTTAAAGCAAAATCTCAGAAAATGTTTATTATTTTATTTAGGACTTGACCGATTTTGATATCAGTATCGATTATCGGTCGATATATTTTAAAATTTGTATTGCAAATGTTAAATGCAACTATTTTACTATGGTTAGCAACAATTTAAATAGTTGTTATTCTTGTTGCAGTTATTTGAATTACGATAGATAAAACGTATCTACCGTACCGGTACAGTACTTTGCTCACTTATGAATGTCATATCTACTAAATAAACATCAAAAATAGCAACAGTAAACATTTATATAATTTTTCTCGTGTGTTATTTAAAGTACCGTATGATATTGATGAAATTTTTTGAAAAAAATTGTACTTATATACTGTATAATTGTTTAATGTGTTTTTCTTGTGACACATTTTAAGTGTAATATCAAAAATATATACAGTATACAGTCAACGCTCCCATAACCGGCCACTTTTATCAGTCTTGTCCTAGAGAACACAAAAATCAATAAATTTTCGTAAACTTCAGTATTTAAAGAAAGCCCTTTCAGAATGACGTTATAATTTTAATTAGCGTAATGCAGAAATGCTCAAAAAAAATCTTTTCAGTGCAACACCAGGTATAACCAATTTAGTTTAAGCTTATGTGTGGATGACTGGTCCGGGAGAGTAACAGTAACCATAGTAACTTACACTTTTTAAATTATTTTATATTTACTGTACACTCCTGTATTCAAGTGGTTCATACACTTTAGGGAATTATAAATGTTATTGTTAAGAGTTGATGTGTAACTGTATGGAGTTTTTCGCAATATCCCAAACCCAACAAGCTTACATAAAAATAAAAATGGAAGATGTAAAGAATTGTAGAGGACACAAGTAGTATGTATAGGGTAAGTATATTACCGAATTTTTTTTTATTATATTATTAAAGTAACGTAATTTATGTATAATTCAGACCTGAGGAAGAAATAATTCATCAACAACAACGGATAACGTTGCATACGCATTTCATGATAGGTTTAACAACCTCATTTCCCTCACATTTCCCTCACAGACAATGTTAGTCAAACACTGGTGGATATTATATTTTAAACAGCAAACTTGTTTTGGGCTAAGCACAGGTATGCTAAATAAGAAAGGAAGGAAGGAAGGAAGGAAGGAAGGAAGGAAGGTAGGTAGGTTAGACAAGAGTTCAGCATCAAAGAGAATTAGATTAAGTGGTTGTATTCGTGTTGATCGTGTAGTTGCACCTACCACCTACAACAAATAACAAGAACTACATCAAAAGTCAAATTCCTCGATTTTCTGAAATTTTTATTTTAAAAATAGACGAAATAGACGAAATAGAAGATAACAAAGAAGAAATCGCAAAAGAAAATCAAGCAGAATCGAATTTCTTTTCACATCCGGCCGATACTCGTGACAAAAAAAAAAAAGAGAAACTAATAAAATCAAAGCCCAGAGAAGAGCCAAAAAACGAAGAAGAAACAAAAATATGCCGATTAACTTAAAATGAAGTTTGACATTCAAAATCTCCATCACCTAAGCTTAGGCATCACCAAAAAATAGTAAAAATTGCCAAGAGTCACTTTGTGTAGACATAATAACAAACCAATAAAAAGTTAGTTGGAAAATAGAACAGAAAGATATAAAGAGATTTACTAAAAAGATAACTGTTAAGCAATCATAAAAGCTAAGTTAATGTTAATGTTAGTGTTAGTGCAGTGAAGAAGAAGAAGCCAAGAGAGAGAGAGAGAGAAGAAAGAAAGATGTGTTGCCTTGAGCAAAGCTGGTGCTTTACTGATTTAATAATGACATTTCAGTTGCAAAGAAACCTTACTACAATAGCATAACATTATTGTGAGTAACAATCAAGAATGATGATATATCAATAAAGGAAGCATGCAACAAGAATGATCATGTACTAAAAGGCTTAAACTAGGGACAAAATAAAAATATAGGCTTAACTACGAACAAATGAAATATATAAACTTAAACCTAATCTTAATCTAAAATCTTAATCTCTTTTGAAAGTGGAACAGTTGGAAAACAGGATTAAAAGCCATAAAAAGATGTAATAGAAAGCCAATCATGTGCATAATAAAAGCTATTGGAAAGTTAGTGAAAATTTGATGTACGGTAAAGCAGAATTAAAAGCAGAGAAATTAAAAAAAAGAAATGTTCCTTTTCACATTTTAAAAGAATATTTTTTTGAGATTTTGCTATTAGCAAAACATATTTTTGTTTTAAAAAGTTCTCATAAAATTTACTTCTTACTTCTTCTTAGTTCTCATATCAAAGATTTAGATCTGAGAATATAGTTCTCGTTTTGCGCATTGACCATTTGTGGCAAATTGAAAAATAGCTCAACTGCATCACAATGTAGCAAATCGGGACATTTTGGGGAAATTACAAAATATAGGGGGACTCAGGATGCAAGGCCCCTCAGGATGAGGGACAGGCCCGCCAAATGCAGGATGGTTGGCAACGAATCTCCTTGGATGATGGGCAATCATCCAAGGAGATTCGTTCATGTGTCATACTAGAGATTACCATACAATAGCGCCTCGACTAACGCTCGAATTTTCGCAGAGAGCGTGAATTGCTTTCACAATGACGTTGATGAGATGGTGCGATTATTGAGGAAAATAAATTCCTCTCAGTTTTTTAATAATATCGATATGTGGGCGTTAGAATGGAGACTGCAAGTACATAACGAGTCTTTAAATCATTTCTTACCCCAAGATCCGAAAGTTTAGGTCTAAACAACCGGTCCGATTAACTCTGTACGAGTTATCGTTGGATATTCACATGCACGACCATTGCGTAAATGTTAGTCTACAAGGGGCAGCTAATCGGCTCGTGCGGAGCGGGTTAATATGGCACTTCCGGTTTGATTTTGGTGTTTAAATTGTGACATCATATAAATCTATGCGTAAAATAGATATTCACAAAATTTTGTGCCACTAAACCAACCGGAAGTGACGTAACACTAAGCTTAATACACACAAAGCTGCCCTATGACTTTCCTGCAATGCACTAAAACATGTTTTTTTCCCACATTTATCTTAAAACATTTTAAAAATTAAAATCTAAAATAAGTTTAAGACTAATTTAACAGTTTTACACAACTTTCTAATTGGGTTTTTTACCATATCTTTTACCGCAAAAAAGTTATTTAATTTTGTCGACACCGTCGTGCCTCGACTTTAGCATTGAACCCGAACCAACAGTTGATTCTATAAAAGAACAAGCCAAGTTTGTTACTCACAACAAACAGATGGGAATTCCTATCGATGCAAAGAAAAATAGACCCACTTAAAAAAATTGCTGATAACTATTTCCAGAATTTGACTTTCCCATCAAAAGGTTACTTCTATCTTTACACAGACGCGTACAATAACAATAACCTATGTCTATATTTAACCGCCTTTCATGTTTAATCTATCAAAATTCTCACCTACATGGGTGTACTCATTCGAACACATCAGAAACATATCTTTTACAATTGGCGAAAAACAGTTGAGAATGAGTAATTTTACATCAATTAACTCATAAATTTTATCTAAAAACCTTTTTTTTTTTTTTTGCAGTATCCACATTTTGGGACGATGTTCTCTATTTATTCCGAGTTGAGATGTGGTCAGAGATGTTAGATGTTGAACGCCAGGATAAAGCAGTTAGTGAAAATATGGTCAAGCTGTGGACTGATTTTGCAACTTTTGGCAGCCCAAATAAAACAATTGTAGTTTGAATTGGACTCAAGCTACTGATGAACAAGTTCCATATTTAGTGATCCAAAATCCACTAATAACAAGACCGAAATTTCATCAATTGAGATTTAAATTCTGGTTTGATTTAAATTCAATGCTGTAAATTTATCATACATATTGTTATTTACAATTCGGTGTGAAATGAAGGTTGTTCTTCTAGAAGTATATTGTTCCAAACTTCTTTCATCTTCTTTGTTTTTACAATTTTAGATGGATATAGTGTGTTGTTTGTAATTCGAATGCAAGACAATTGCTCTTCACTGTCCACTTTAGGCCAATTTAAATCACTGGGAGGTTCACTATAAGAAAATAATTTATTCTTAAACGTGAAAGATTAAATTTAATATTTTAAAATTACCCATGGTCAGCAAAATACGTCCAAACTTGTAGTAGTTTTTGACTTATTTCATCATCACTTGTGTGAAGTGGTTCAACACCCAAACTAGATCCTTCGAAAAGTAAAACTAAATCGTCACCGTGAGCAACTCCTAGAAATTTAATTTTAAAATTAAAAACTTATTTTTAACTTATTCTTGAGACAAATTACCTAAATTTTCCTTAAATTTAAACAACCGTTGCATTATACTTATATTGAGTTGATGGTCTAATGAGTACAAATAAGTTGGAATTTGTTGCCGACCCAACATTTCTGCCGTTTTCAAACCGCAAATCTTATTCATACCGTCGCCAATAAACTACCGTACGGTATAGAAAAAATTACATAAACAAAAATCATTTTTGAAATTTATAACAGCAATACATCAACTAACTGCTTCGAAAAATCTGAACCAACTGCAGCCTCCATGTTTACATCTTCGAAATATTCTTTCTTAATCGCTTCTAAGACTGAATTCAAATTTTTCTCTTTAACTTGAAAAATCGAGGATAAAAACTTGGCTAAATTCGTTCGCAAACTGTTGGATTTCAATGCTCCTGAGTGTAAAAGAGCTGCAACAAGAGATTTTAAATGAGAATTTTACTTGAAAAAAACAGTAAACTTTATAAATTTACGTAAATAGAGTCCCAATCCCTCGTCTTTGGTGATTCCAGTCATCACAGGCACATCATTTAGAAAACCATTCGTTAAAACAAAACTAGGATCTTGAGATAATATACTATTTTTACTTCCAACATGTTGAATACTTGGAACAAATGGCATCGGCCACACCATAAACTCCTAAAAAAGTAATCCATCTTTTACAACTTTATTTCAAAACCGAAATAGCACTTTACGTAATATTTTTTGGTAGATAACACTAATCTCTCAGCTGGGATTTTTCTCAAACAATCCACCATTTCGTTTAATGGTTTAACGGGACATTTGACATCGTGCGCTAAACGTGTGGCCCAAATTAAAGGATTTTCTATACGAGCCCATGGGCAAAGTGCAGATCCACTTTGCGCAATTGCACGATGAAAAAATCCTAAAAAAAAATTAAAAAAATAAAATTATTAAGAAGAAATCATAATAATCAATCACTTAATACCCTTAGATAACGGTGAAATAAGGTGATAAATAACGGACGCACCCCCTGCACTTTGTCCAAACAAAGTAACTTTGCTTGAATCACCACCGAAGAAATTGATATTTCGATTCACCCATTTGAGAGCCTCTATTTGATCCATTAATCCCACATTTCCAGGTGCATAATCCTCATTGACATTTAGAAATCCCAACACTCCGAGTCTGTAATTGATAACTACCAAAACTACATCGAAGTCCATGAACCGTCCACCGCCGAGAGAATCTCCATCTCCACTTCCGTAATTAAACGCCCCGCCGTGGACGAATACCATAACTGGTTTGGGATTATCTTCAGAGATATCTGGAGTGTATATATTGAGATATAGACAGTCTTCATCTCCTATGAATTCACCGCCATTTTCAAAATTCATTTGGGGACATTTGGAACTGTGTCTTGTTGCGTTTAAAATCCCTTTCCAAGGATTGGGTCGTAATGGCGGCTGTTAAAAAAAATTATTAATTAAAAAAAAATTAATTTAGAATTTTATGTTTTAAATTTTACCTTAAAACGATTTTGTCCTACTGGTGGTTGAGCGTAAGGAACTCCTTTGAATGAATAATAAGATCTTCCATTGATGGAGGAAAGCATTGACCCCTGTAACTGACCTTGTGGAATTTGAAGTTGAAGTGGTTTTGTTGATTGTGTTATGTGGATGTTTGTTAACAGGAAAAGTGTAATTTGGGACAGACAGTAAGTTGCCATAACTGCTTTGTACAGTTTGTTTTCTGGGTCTGTGGTTTGTTTTTCTCAACAGAGGGAGTGGTGGAAGATTAAATCATTGAGGATTCGCTCACCCTCGACCCTCAGGAAATGGGACTGGGAAGGTCGTGAACTCGAGGGTGTTCAAGGTCAGTGAAAGTTTGGTTTTAGGTTTAGTTTTAGTTTTGTGGATTTAATTATTTAGACTTATTTTAGGGGTAAATTAGTGAATTATGATAAATTACAATAGTTTTATTAACGAAATTTGGTTTAAATCTCTCGCCTTAATGTGTACAGTTTTTAATAATTTTTTTTTCCAATAGATGGCGTTGAATCAACAGCCGAGAAGTAAGTTGCTTTTAATTTGTAAAATTTTATTGTGGCAGAAGAGAAATAAATCAAAATTCTAATACAATTTACGGAAAGTTAAAAGGAAATTTGGCGACGATTGTTCAAAAGACTATCACAAGCAGTGCCGGATTAACCAATAGACAGAGTAGGCCCCGGCCTATGGGCCTCACCTTTTAGGGCCTCGCGACAATATAATAAAATTGTAATTTAAAATTAAAAATAGTAGATACAGCTGACTAAAATTGAATATTATGTAATTTTCAAATTTATTTACTGCATTGTAAGTAAAAACTTACAAGCTGGATTTGATATATCACAACCTACAGTCAGTGTTGTGAGCACTACCAAAAAAAAAGTAGCGCGCTAATCGCTACATATATGATGTAAACTAATGCTATCGATACTGTTTCACTACTCTTTCGCTATTTTTTCCAGTTTTATTTTTGTGCCTAAAAAACATACCTGCATTAAACATCCTGCACTACAAACTTAGCTAGCATAAAATCACAATTAAAAAAGGTAAAATAAAGATGCTGATACAAAGATTGGTAATAACTTTAGAATTCATAAAATAAAATTAATAATATTTTTGATGTTTTTGAAAATATAAATATATAAATTAGAAATAAATGAAAATTCCAACGCTTGTATTTCTTTTTGCAATCAAGTACCATTTTCCCCCACCCCCCATTTCACGTGAAGATATTAGGACGTACAAACGAGAGTTGACCCTCACAAGTCACTGTAGTGAGGCCAGTCGTTTGAACGTACCGTATATTATTTACTTGATTGAGTTGTTGTATGTTTTTGAAATCATTAGATGTGACATCATATATTATATTTAAGTTTATGTTTTATGTATATTTTATTACGTTTGAATAAATTATGTTTTTGTGATTTTAAAAAGACAAGATGGCGTGTTTATTTCTGCGTTTCTCCTACATAAAAAATACCCTCTACAATCAATTCTATTAACAGCTATTGCCAAGAATGGATGTATAAAGAATTATTTGCGTATTAGCTATTCTTTTTAATCCGTTAAAAAGAAAAATTTTGTGATCACTAACCCAGATAAAAAAAAAAAACTCCTCGAAAAATTGCAGTGTCAAAATATATAAAAGTACGGTAAATTAAATATTTTATGAATTGTCCTAAGTGTCTAGATATTTTTTAAGAGAATGTGCTGGCTATACCATGTGCTTACCGCGTGGTAAGGTAGTGATAATAAGAGATAAGAGATAAAATTAAAAACTCGGCAGTGTACAATGTTAATTAAAATTAAAATTAAAATGACGTTATAAAGTATTATTTTTGTTTTTTAGTAAACCTTGCTTTTACAAATGCAATTAATAGCGATCGGTAGCGCGCGCTACCGATCGCAACTGTAGGCAACGCGCGTTGCCTACAGTGTGATAAAGAGAATTAAAAATGCACAAAACGACAACCACAAAACAAAAACCAGACAAAAATACAAGAAATCCAAGGAAAGCCAAGAAAATGGAATCAAGACAAAAAAAACCCAAATCATATAGAAAGCTGTCTAAAAAAATAAAGAAGTGAGAAAAGCAAAGAACAGTACAAGTACGTGCATTTTGCCAAGTTAGAGACAAATCACAAGTTAGGCCCAAGTGCCAGAGATTTAAAAACTAACTTGTAAGTTCCTGGTCAAAGCGAATGTTACTTTAGAGCAGTGAAGAAGAAGCCAAAAGAGAGAGAATAACGAAAGAAGTGTTGCAACAGATTACACAAAACAACAGTCATAGAAAGTTTAACAGAAAAATAAACAAGTGGAAAAAGAAAGGTAATGATAATGAGTCTAAATTAGGGCTTATATTAGGCTAAAATTAGAGAAGTGAAGAAGAAGCAAAGAGAGAGAGAATAGAAACAGGTTGTTGCTGTGAGCAAAGCTGATGCTTTACTGATTTAATAATGTACTTACATTTGCAAAGAAAACTCTTAACAATAGTCATAAATTTGATGCATCACATCATTATAAGCAACAATTAGAAAGGTTAACATATCAAGAATAAAAGCATATATGACAATAATATTTACATGCTAAAAGGCTTAAACTAGGTTTAGTAACATTAGATATAAAAAATAGGCTTAAGAACTAGAGATTAAATATAACAAATTGGGAAAATGTCTTAAATACTGTCTGTACAGTATTCCTACTTTACTATCAGCTGCCCCTGTGGGTTAGCACACCCTTTTGACAAGGCTAGAGAGCTGTAAAGCTCATTCTAACCCATTTTGCTCATTTTTTTTTCATTTTTATGTAAATTTAAGCTGACGGACCCAGCTTCCGACTCCTAGTCAGCCAAATTTTTAACTTTTTTCCTCAATTATAGTTAATTCTCTATTTTCTGTAATTTCAAGTTAAAAAAATAGTAATTTTTTAAATTAATTTTTTGCTAGATACAGCTGACTAAAATTGAATATTATGTAATTTTCAAATTTGTTGAAAATTATTTTCTTTTACAATTTCCATGCGTTTGAAAAAAAAAATTTTTCAACTGCCAAAAATATTCAATTTATTTCAGATAATCAGAATAATGACAAAAATAAACAATATTGAAAAAAATGAACAGAATAATTAAAAAAATTAACAAAATTGAAAAAAATAAACAGAATAACGAAAAAAATGAATATAACCTCCATAGGAAGCGCCCCATATTGCAAGCCGGTCACGATCGACAAAATGCAGATGATTTTTTAAATAACTATAATAAAAAAATAAAATTTAACATAAACTAGTAACTCTAATCACTCGAATTTTTTACTTACTCTGTGACTGTGAGCTGATCTTGTACCTCAACAGTCCCTAGTTTATGGTATAATTCGAATAAAACTTTTTTCTCTTGATAACCACTACCACGTCCATCAATTACGGCGTATATCATGTCGTGTTGACTGGATAAATACAATCCCCATCCTGATTGGAATTGTTCTGATACTAGTTGACTTCCGGGACCAGCATATCTTTTATTTAAAAATTATATAAAATTTTAATGTAAATTTTTTTGTTAAACAATATTTCAACTTACACATTGACAACGCGAGGATATTTAGTAATTTCTCCCTCTCTGAGCCCTGGCGGTAAATATAATCGGACTTGTGCTTCAAAAGTAAATATAATCGGACTTGTGCTTCGAAATTTCGTTCGAGTGGAACTCGGAAAGTGCGTATTTCCATCTACAAATTCGTGTAGCCGAGAATTTGAATTTAATACTGCCACTGAAAAATAATAAAATTTCATATTAACAAACAAATAATTTTTTTACACATTGATAGGTTTACCTGATTAATTATTCTTCGCAAATGGGTCGTCGGTGGGGCAGAACCAAGACATTCCAACACAATATTTCCCCTTGCAAAAAAAATAAACAATAATGAAAAAAATAAACAATAATGAAAAAAATTAACAATAATGAAAAAAATTAACAATAATGAAAAATATGAACAGAATAATGAAAAAAATGAACAGAATAATGAAAAAAATAAACAATAATGAAAAAAATGAACAGAATAATGAAACTTTGGATTATTTATATAAAATGGCCAAAATATCCTTTATCATCCGTTGACGTTCATCTGTTGGCAGACTGTCTAGACGACTCGTAACTAAGCTGCCCACAGCTGAACATTCATTACTTGGCCCTGGCACGGAAACATCGCTTTTTTTTTCTGCAACATCGATTGCGCGCTTTATCAATGCAGCAATTTCTCCTGCGTTATTCGAATTCCAACGTTTTTTCCCGTAATACTCCAATTCCTCTTTATTATGACGTTTCTGTAGCACTCTGACTCGAGAGTAACGTTTAAACGACGATGCTGATGATAAATGGTCTTCAGATGCCAAACAATGTTCCGAAGGTGACAAAACACCATCACTTGATGATAATGATGTAGTGCTGGGATGATCATCCAATATTTCTGAGAATAAAAAAATTAGTATGCATTTAAACATGTAATCAATAAACAGTATTCCACCTTACCATAATTAGCAAACCCATCTTCCTCAAAACCAGTGTCTTGGATCCTTCTAATTTCCATAACTTCCTTTGGAATTTTCGAGTTGTTGCTTTTGTCTGAAATATTCCCAGAAGAGCTGTAAATTTTAAATAAATAAATAAATAAATAAATAAATTTTATGGTTTAAATTTCTATGATTTAATAGCTCATAGCTACAATTATGTAACCAGAACATTTTTGATGTATAATGGTCTCGTAATCAACTTGAAAACAACAAATTGGCAACCCACAAATTTTGAAATTTGTCAACATGTACCTGCGCCGAGATATAAATGGTTTTAAAAAACCAAGTGACTCGTAGTAAGGCCATTTTCGAATTATTTTCGCTTCATCGCCGCTGTACGTCGTTAATACTTTCTTCTTTTCTCTGGCGTATTTGTCACGCAGTTTCTTCCACTCTTTACTGCAGTCATCAGCTGAAACCACATGACAATATATTAAGAATTGTGTGGCATTTTTCACGAAATTTTCTTACCTGATCTGCCAATTTTCATTCCAATTTCTTCCCACGCATTTTCTCTAAAAAATTTATCTTTGTATTCTCGTTTTTTCGGATCGTATAATGCTTGTTTAGTTTGTACAAGGATTATTAAATCATCCCAACTTTCCTCCCAGTTCCAGTTCGCCATTTTGATTCAAGTG
Organism: Geophilus truncorum; assembly: GCA_034695745.1. NCBI lineage: Eukaryota > Metazoa > Arthropoda > Chilopoda > Geophilomorpha > Geophilidae > Geophilus > Geophilus truncorum. The sequence goes on along the minus strand of JAQFZP010002659.1, from coordinate 125 downwards.
TTTTGTTTATGTGGAGAAGTCGCCTGTGATTGGCTGTGGCGCAAGCAAACGATCATGTGATGCAAGCGAACGGTCATGTGATGCAAGCGAAGCAAAAGGCGAATTACTTTTTACACCGGTTGGGG
>JAQFZP010002658.1:0-12763 GCA_034695745.1 Geophilus truncorum | reverse complement strand
AAGTTGACAACGAATTGCTTTTAAATGTTCAGTTTTGAGCCTTGACTGCCCTCAATTCTATGTTTAGTGCGTTAATTTCTAAACACTGTGCCAGTAATAGACGGGTTGTAACCGGAAACATATTTGTTTGAGTCACACTGTGTGAAATCATAATAACAAATTGGTTCTTTCTAGATCCAGACTGCAATCAAATTGACGACACAATGTTAGCAGCACAAAGTGTCAACTTGGGCGAGAAAAAAACAAGAGTAGCTGTCAGGTCCAAAGATGTACCTGGCACACCGAGATCGAGAAGAGTTACTAGAAATTCCGGTGAGATATGATTAAAAATGGATTACGTAAAATTATTACGTAATTTTTACATATTTTTACTTTTTGCGATAGGTTTTAGTGCGTCGCATTCATTTTTAGAAATGGGTAATGAAGTTGAGTTCCGATCACGTTTTAGAGTTTGCGAAAAAATTGGCAGGTGAGATAGGTCGGGTATCTATTTATATTTTTTATTTATTTTTTATTTTATTGTACTTTAGAGGTGCGTTTACAGTGGTTCACAAATGCTATGAAAAGAAATCAAGGCAAGCGTACGCTGCCAGATTCATTCGCATCGGACGTGATTTAGGAACCAAAGAAATGGTGTATAGAGAACTGGAAATAATGCACCTGTGCCAACACGAACGGCTCGTTACGTTTTATGAAGCGTATGATTTGGGCAGCTATGTGGTGATGATTTTAGAATAGTAAGTCTAGAAAATCGAGTCAAAGAAACTTTTTTTTTTTTTTATTTTTTTTTTTTTTTTATTTATTTAATATTTTTAAAATTAATTTCAGCATTCCGTGTGGCGAATTAGCTGACAAAATTGTACGTGAGGATCGGCGGATGACTGAAGATGACTGTCGACAGGTGGCGCGAGAAATTTGTGAGGGAATTGGGTTTTTACATAGAAATAATATCGTTCATTTGGATTTAAAGGTAAAAAAAATTTTTTTTTATAAATTTAGTTTTGTTGATTTTTTTTTTTTAATTTTTTAAAGCCTGAAAATGTTTTGTGCATGAGCAATGACACAAACGACGTTAAGTTGATCGATTTCGGGTTGGCGCGAAGACTGGATCAATTCCCCGGTGTTAGAATTCTCTTTGCTACCCCTGAATTTTGTGCACCGGAAGTGGTGAATTATGAAACGGTGGGCTTCCCTACAGACATGTGGTCAATCGGTGTGATCACTTTCGTTATGTAAGTGATTGGATTAAACTGAGTTGTTGTTTTGCATCGAGATTAATAAGTGACTTATTTTATTTAGGTTGAGTGGGACGTCACCATTCTTAGGCGAAGACGACGACGAAACACTGACCAATGTTTCCAATGCGTCGTGGGATTTTCAGGAGGAGTGTTGGGAAAATATTTCGTACGAAGCGAAGGATTTCATCACTCGATTACTTGTAAAGCAGAAAGAAGGTCGTTTGACCATCGAAGATGCTTTACGACACCCCTGGATTCAGGTACTGTATAACAAAATGTTTTTGTCAGTTTTTCTCGAATTTGTTTTCCAATTGCAGGGACGAAAATGTTTGCCAGATTCGAAAACGAAGACTTATCTGCAGTTTAAGCAAGAAAACGACAATTTCTTAAGTAAATTTTAATATTTTCTTTTGAATCTCATATTTCTGGCTTTTACTAATCTCTTTCATCTGCATGTCACATTGATGCTTTTGCTATGAGATTAAAATAGTAAGATGTAGAATAATCTTTTGAAGGATTAATTAACCTGAAAGTTATGCAAACAAACATTAATAGAATAGAATGGCTTGCTGTAAGTGGATTTTGCTCCTTTTCCAAAGTAAGTCAACGCATTAATTATTGTAACAATACTTAAATTTCAATTTTGTTTTTGATTTAGATTTGTTATTCGAAATTTAATTCACTTTTCTTGTTCTTTAGCTCCCAAAAAAGAAGTTGGATGGACTTTAACCACACGAAAGAAATGATATCTTTAAAAATAAGTTGAAATAAAATAAGTATTATCCAGTTTTTCAGTATCTTTTGTATAAATTAACTTATTATTATTATTATTCCCTTTCTTGGTTTATTTTCTGTTTTTCTTCTCGTTACGTTTTTTTGCTGTAATTAAAGCAGATTTTACAAGTTTGGTGTCTTGTTTCTTGTGAAATCAAATCGTTCACGAACAATTTGAGTTTCACAGATTTCGTCGACAATTGTAGATTTTATTTTACGGTACATTAAGCATTTATTTTTACATAAATAGAATATTCTCAACATAATTTTTCTTTTACAGAACTTAATTGTGTTTATTGGATGGAGAAACAAAGCACATCTTTTCGTGGTTGAAAAAGGACGTCAAATAGTCAGAAAATTGGAATCGATTAGTTATTCAGTAAATTTCCAGTCATTATATCATTATAAATATGTGTTATAATTATTTTAAATTGAATCTTAGACAATATTTATTGGATTGAGTCCATGCAGAGTTTCGGTACCGTTTAAATTTCCCGCCGTTATAAAATTCCACACCAGAAGATACTACTTTTACGGAAGTAAAATTACAATTAAAAAATTAAAATTAATTAATTTAAATTAAAAAAAAAAATCGCAAATGTTATTTCACCAAAAATAAATTTATCGTAACTGTTTATGCATCTTCACTTCTTTAGTGCGGTATACAATTGAACATATTCAATATGGCGGCGTGTTTACAGTTCCGGTCTAAGACTGAGTCTAAGTCCCACCAAATCTCACACACAACTAAGAGAAAATTTAAGTTACACTAATTTAAGATGTTCATTTGTAGTTACTACTGTAAACTCAGGTAACTGAGGAGTTTCAAAAGACATTAAACGACAAACGTAGACGTTCGCTAAGTGTTGAACACGTCGGGTGCCATTTTTAAAATTTAAAAAAATAGTCGACGGGTATTTTTTTCCAGTACGCATCACACGATTGATTACAAACTCTTCAAGGTTTCGGATACTTTCACAGATTCAATGATTTTGAAATGGAACCCAATCCCAAACAACTGCGGACTGCAATGACCATAAATAAGTTCATCCTGGGAGAAGTCTAAACAATATGGTGGTGTTTTTTAATAGAAGAATTCGCCTAATTTTGATAAGTACGAATTTTTCTTTTCATCGGCTGCATAGAGAAACTGTTGTCTGAAGGTTGTACGGATTGAAATGGTGAAAATTCAGCCTCAAATATCTCGGATTTTCGGAGTAGATGACTCTTCAATTTTTTGGACGTGGACGAGATGATAGACACTTGAAGATTTCTTCATCGTCGGAATGTCCATGGAAACAAGTGATGGGTGCAAGAGTGATTAAATGTGTGAGAGGTTACATAGTTGACACAAAAACAAAGACATTATGAAAATACAATATATATTACAAGAATTGCTCTACTACTCACTTTTTTGTTTCGTTTTCTGCTGAACATAAATCAGAATTTTAATGTTTTGATGTTTGTTTCACACGATTGATTACAAAATAAAAACATTCATTGACAATTCGAAATGCTCTTGTATAAGGAGCAAGGCTGTTTAAATGCGGTAAGCAATTGTGTGTAAATTTAAACTTCAAATGGTGCAACCATTCGCTTCCTGCAACGGTTCTCGAGGTCAAACAGCGTCTGCAATTTTTTTTAGCAGTTAGTTGCATAACAAATTATTTTTCATCTTAAAATGTAACTGAATTCATTTTAAATGTCGTAAAACATAAAAACATTGTATTTTTATCTTACCTAATTACACACACTTATCAACATTTCAATATTCGTTTATTAGCTTTTCTAACATTTTTATGTAAATAACTTAAAAATGTTACAATAAAAAAAAAATAATAGTCAAATTTGCGAATTCTAGGTAAATAACTATGAAGTAATAGAAAGGTTAAAGGTAAATATTTAGATTAATATTGAAATTGGTTGTGACTTTTTTTTTTGGCTGTGCGATGATGTAGTCAATTTGAGCAACATTCTCTGATATTTTTAGTTTTCGCATCAGCGCTCTCTAAACTTGAAACCACTAACTATATCGGGGGTTCCGTGTATTCATTTTACATTGGCTCAGCAGTGGATTGTAACATGCAGGTCGCAGTGCCCTATTCTGTCATCAAACCATAACAACAGTTAAACGATGGACGTCCCACGATCTCCATCGACTGACCGCAAAGGTAATAAATAATTTAAAAAAAAAATATTTTTATCTCACAAATTAAATTTTTTATTATTATTTTATCATTTTGCAGCGTCAGGAAAATCAACACCAACATTTGTCCCAAAAGTGCTAAAATGTGCAGCTAAAGAGGGAGATGAGCTGGTCAAGTTGGTATCAGAGTTAAAAGCGTGGTGCAAACCGATCGTGCATTGGTGAGTCTATATTTGAATCGATTATGAGTTTTAATTTTTTTTTTTTTTATGTGTGTTGTGGTGTGTGTGCCTAAAAAAAGTGTTCAGTTTTTGGAGCTTTGGGTTGCTTCCAAGCAAGTTGACGGGCGTGGCCTATAAGAAGAATCCTTGATACACGGCCAAAATTAAGTGAATGTTTTGCTAAAAGTCAGGCAAGAGTTTCTTGGCCAGTCTGTTAAATAGAACTAAGGAGAGAGATTTATTGGGTCTGTCGGCGGATGTTGGAAATTAATGTTAGGTTTTTGCTGATTTTGAGGATTCTATAACTAAACTACTGTTGAATAACGTTTTATTTTGCACCATCTGCTGTTTAAATAGATTAAAATGTTTTATCAAGTTGATTTTTATGTTTGGATTTTGTTAAAGAATTTTTCTACCTGATGTAAAAATTGTTTCAAATTTTAACACCAGGCGGCAAAGTTGATTTTTTTTTTCATTAAATTTCTCATCACTCTTTGGTTACACCGGAATAGATTTGTTTACACATATGGCTCTTCAAGCTATAATTTCATTCACGCTGCTTAAAATATATTTCCAAGACTTGAAATTGTGTGTTTTGTCTGGTGCTTGTCTACAAACAGACATATTTATTATAGTTCAAGTTTGGGGGTAATTTGGATTATGGGGTAACTTTTTTTTCTTCTAAAATTTCTTGACAGGTTTAAAAATGGCCAAGAATTATTCGGGTCTGTCAAACACACGTTGGAATGCGCATCCAACATGACTGAATTAATCATCCACAATGCAGCTCATGACGATGCTGGAGTTTACACAGTTGTTGCAGTGAGTCCGAGTGGTCAAGAATCGATCAGCACTCATCTTATCATCGAATGTAAAAAAATATTTTTAAAAAACTTTTAAAATTTTTTTATAAAATATAAATTTTTTTTTTTTTTTTTACGAATTTTTTTTGAAGCTTATGATGGAGAAAAACGACCCGGTGAAACGTTTATCCTTCCCCCAGTTTTGATGCAACCGCTGGCGGATCAATTGGTGCGAGTAGGAAGCAAAATTTACTTGGCTGTTGTTGGTGCGTGACTTATTAAAAGTTTTATCGCTGTCATTTTTTCATGTATTTCTTTTGCCAACAGCGTCATCACTGCCCGAACCAGAAATAGTTTGGTATAAGGATGGAACGAGATTAGAAGAAAGCGAGAAAATACACATATCACAGGAAGGTGGCGTGGGAATCGCACAAATCGAACAGGTGGAGCTCACGCACGAAGGACAGTGGAAGTGCATCGTTAGAACTGGTTACGGTGAAGCTGTTACGACATGCAAAATCAAAGTTGGAGGTCAGAGAAATGAAGTTAATAACTTTAGTAGAGGAAATTTGTAAATTTTATTCATATTTATAGTTCCGAAGGGGTACCGTTCTCCGGAATTTCTAGAGGAACTGCAAGCTTTGTTGACAGAACAGGGCACGGTGTCGCTGGAGTGCAAAGTGATCGGGATTCCGACACCTGTTTTGAAATGGTACAAAGACGGGGAGGAAATCAGGGCTGGCGACATGTTCAACGTGGTGCAGCAACGTGCCGAAGACGGCGGGTCGTTGGGCACTTACACCTGCGAAGCGATCAACTGCATGGGATCTGCCATCTCGACCGCTCAAGTCACGGTTCGACCGAGATCTCATCCCAGATCATCACCTCGACACGACATTCATTTGTAAGATGTTTTAGAATTTACATTTTAAGTTTAATTTTCGTTTTTTTTTATTTTTTAATATTTTTAGATCCGACGAATCCCGTTTTTTGCCTTCCCAACCGGTGTTTCACGAGGGTTTAGAAGATCAAACTGTGAGAGTTGGGGATAGGCTTAAGTTATCAGTGAAAAGTAGGGTTTTTGATTATTTGAAATTTAAGCGGGAAATTTGAATCTTGATATTATTTGGATTTTTTTTAGTCGATGGCGACTTCGATGCTGAACTGACGTGGTACAACAGACAAGGAAAAGTGGAAGAAAGTGACAAATATCATTTTTTCAAAGACGAACAAAATATTGCCCGTATCGAAATAGACCCCGTAGAAGCCATGGACGAAGGCGAGTGGCGCTGTGTGGCCAGTGGATCTCAGGGACAGGCAGTTTCGATGTGTCATTTAACCCTAACTGGTAAAAAAACATTTTTAAAAATAACTAAAAAACTTTAAAAAATTTATTTTATTGATTTAGTTCCTAAAAACTACAAAAAACCGCGCTTTCTCGAAGAGTTGAACGCCATCTTGTCAGAAGAAGGCACCGTGTCTTTCGAGTGTAAAGTCGTTGGCGTTCCGAGTCCAATGTTGAAGTGGTTCAAAGACGGGGTCGAATTGAAACCCGGCGACGTGTACAAACTGACAGGGACCAAGAGTTTGGGAACCTACGCTTGCGTGGCGTCAAATTTCATGGGTTCCTCGACTAGCATCACTGAATTGACGTTGGAAGATCTTCAGGGAAAACGAAGAAAACGCAGACGGAAGATGATTCCGACACTTCCGCCGCATTTTACGGTCGCTCTGAAAGACGAGGAGGTAAAAATAGGAGAGGAAATGCATCTTACCGTAACAGGTTCGTAAAATATAGCGTTTATGTTAAATTCTCAGTTCCCTAACGAGAGTTTTTTGCAGTTGTTGTTCCTCCCGAACCCGAAATTTGCTGGTATAAAGACGACGACAAAGTGACGCATGATGGGAAACATCGTTTGACACAAGACGAGAGTGGAACTTTCAACTTAGATGTGTTTCCGATTGGTATCCGGGATCAAGGCGAATGGAGGTGCGTTGCCATTAACAACTTTGGTCACGGATCTACAAATTGCAACGTTAAAATCATCGTTCCAAAACATTACCGCGCTCCGAAATTCATCGAAGAGTTACGTGCAGCTTTGTCGACCGAGGGCAATGTTTCACTCGACTGCAAAGTGATTGGAGTTCCTCAGCCGACATTGACGTGGTACAAAGACGGAGTGGAGTTGAAAGCCGGTGATATTTATCGAATTATGTCTGCTGGTGATGGCACGAGTTGTCTCGGCACTTACACGTGCGAAGCGAGGAATTGTATGGGATCAGCGTCGAGTACAGTGGCACTTCTTGCATTTGAAGGTTCGTTATTGCTCTTATTTGTAAAAAAAAAATTGTATTAAAGTAAATTTTTAATTTTTAATTTCCAGATCAATTGAAAAAGGATAAAAAGAAGGAAGAATTTCAACAAGAACTGTCCACTATTGAGGAAAGAAGCGAGTACTCGAGTTTCGCTACTCCAAGTTTCTCGACTGATAACTGGGACGATTCGAAAGCAGAGATGGAGTTCTCAATCTACGAAACGCCGGATATCACCGAAGACGAAGCGCGGCAAATCATCGAAGCGTTTGCAGAGCAGGTGTCGGAGCACGTGACCACTAGCAGCAACTTAGTCGATCTCCCGCCACTGCGTTTCATCCGTGAGTCTGCAATGGTTGGAAATGTACTAATGGAAGCAGTTATCATCGACGTTCCTATCGAATGCTGTGCAGACGTGGAGGAAATGGCGCAGAGAACGCCGTTGGAGAACCTCGAGACTCAAGCTGGCATCGAGGAACTGTCCACCACCGAAGCCCTCGTCGTAGACATCCCTTACGATTCAGTGGATGTTAAAGAAATGTCGGACAAGGGCGAGTCTCACGAACAAGCTCGAGCCGTGAGTCCGACCAATCAGGAAGCCTTGTTGGTGCAAGCGCCGTTTCAACTGACAGATATCAAGTCGTTATCGGACCCTGAGTACGAACGAATGAGGACATCTATTGAGGAAATGGAGAGTTTTGTTCACGAGGCACTTCGAGTCGAGAGTCCAACTGCAGCTCGCGCTGATGTGGGCGACGTGCCAAGTCAGACGCCGGTCGAAGAACTCGAGACCCGGGCACATATTGGAATGGCGACACTACTACAAACCGCAGTGGTTATCGCACCGTCGGTTTTGTCGGCAGAGGGCGAAGTGGCGCCGCAGCAGGAAGCGGGACAGCAAGCAGAGATAGTGTTGGAGCAAGCTGCTGCAGTCGAAGTGACCGCACCCAAGAAGGAGAAGAAAAAAGACAAAGCCAAAGCCAAGAAAGAAGAAGAGAAGAAAAGGGAGAGACGCGAGAGCACTTCTGATGACGATCTTGGACATTCTGACCAATACGACACCGAAGCGGATATTTCGTCCATTATTTCCGATGCTGATGCGTTTGATGTGAGCGAAGAGTTTGCAAAAGAGGAAACAGATGATGCTGATACTGCACTTGAAGTCCACATCCCTGATGTTTATTCCCCCAACTTACAAACGTTGACTGAAACATTTAGAGAGGCTGGTGCTGCAACTCCAGTGGCGCCATCTGGATTTGAAGGAGTCATCGTGGAGCAGGCGATCGGACTGGATGAAGTGGTGTCGAAAGAAGGATCGGTTCAACAAACTGCACTCCAAGCACAAGTTAAAATGTCTGATGTTGAAGCGCTGCAGGTGCATCGGACTGATATTCAGTCTCCGTCGCCCACGAGCTTGACCGACACGTCCTCGGTCACTTTAACGATGGCTGATGTAACGTTTTCCACACTGTCAGCCGTGGAAGTGCAGAGCACGATAAGAACAGAAGAAGGGATCCAAGAGATGGGCGTAGCGAGTACAGGGGAAGTGAAACAAGCGGAGATGAAGGAAACGTCGTTCAAAGAGGCAGTGCAAGTTCAAGATATGTATCAACAGCAAACAGCGAAGGATTTTGAAGGCGAGGTTACAGGAAAGTTGGAAATTTCACGGCAGGTTACGTCACCGGCAGAGGAAGTGGTGGTGGCCGAAGTTGTGCCTGAATCTCAAACCCAGAAGTTAGATGTCGGGAAAACGAGACGAGAGTTGGAACAAACGGCGCGAGAAGAAGAGGCTTCGTGTCTTCAAGCGTTAATCGTGCAAGAAATTGCTGATATAAAAGACAGTTTGAAAGAGGCGTCTCAAATTGGTGTCGATACGTCGTTAGCTGATGTTGCCGATGTTTCCTTGAATCAAGAAGTCGTAGTCACTTCGGTAGCCACAGCGGAAACGTCGGTCGATACCAAAATGCAAGAAAAAGTAAAGACTGAAAAACTGCAAGTTAAAATGGAAGTTGGAAGAAAAGAGACATTAATCGTTCAAGAAACGACCGTACTCGAGCGGCCTGAATCAACAACGCAAGACGTACTGACCACTGACACTGCTCAGCAACGACCAGTCACTCCACTGCAACCGGTCACAGTTGGTCAAGACCAGACATTTGAGAAAACAGAAACATTAACCCAAGAACAGTTGGAAATCCAAAAAGCGAGGGAATCACTCACGACCCCGATACAACCAGTCACGGTTTTACAACAAGAAAGCATCGAAGGAGTTGCAGATCGCAAACCGGAAGTCAGAATCCCGGAATCTCAAGTCGCAGAACAGAGGGTAGCATCTCCCATCCAGCCGCTCACGGTTGAGAAACAACAAGTAGTGGAAACCCCAGCCAGTGTGACCACATCTCCCGTCCCCACACCCTACGAGGCCGCTCTCGTCGAGACGCCGAGCAAAAGTCCCCTAGTGATAGAAACCTTAACCACCCTAGAATCAACGGAAGATCTCCAAGAGCAAAAAGGACTCGCAGCATCACCCCAAGTCCGTGTGTCCACACCCCAACCAATCATAGGCGTCCAGGTGCCGGGAGAAGCCGCAGAAATGGCCGAGGGAATGAGAATTGGCGCTCACTTTGAGGAACTGCAGCAATGGGCCGATGAAGTGGGTTTGAGGCCCGGGTCGCCCTTTGAGGCCGTGGTAGTGGAGGACTCGACTCTGCAACCCGAGGCTGTGCTTTCAATGGACCCGTCGGCAACGAAGGCCGAGCGGGGAGAGCTGAGAACTGCGACACCAACGCCGACAGCGGTGGTCCAGGAGCCGCCGGACGTGCATCGCGGTGCGGCGGAGTCGGCGCAAGCAGTAAGTACTTCAGGTTATTCGCACGACACTTGGGAAGAGCAACTTGCAGCAGCCACTGAGCCGGCCACGGGGTTGCACGAGTCGGCCCACGGTAAGTCGGTGAGAAAGATGCCGTCGCAAGACTCGGTGGAGACCGTCTCCGATCTGTCCGTGTCGTCCGACAGCTACTTCACAGCGGCGGACGAGTCGCTCGGCTCTGAGTCCGAGGAGGTGATTCAGGACATCCGCGACACCATTCGCCAAGCCATGCAGGACATTTCGGACTTGCTGGAAGACAACAAGTCTGAGGTTGTGTCCGGCTCCGATCGAGGTTCGTCGGTGCCGGATGAGTTCAGTGACGAGTATATGGAAATGGCGCCGGACTCGAACATTGCGGTGGCACGCTCTCTGGCTGTTGGAAGTTGGTCTGACGAGCAGGAACAGCTGATTGTTAGTGATGTACCTACACCGACACCTTCCATTGACATTTCGGGACGAGTACAACGCGAATTCGACCAGTCGTCCGACAAGAATTTGTCCGGGTCGCCAGACTCGCAGGCCAGCGACACGATGCAGAATTTGAGGGAGTTTGCAGTCATCGAGGATTTTGCCGAGGAGGTTGTGCTTGACGCATTTGTGCAAGCTGTGTCTGACATTATCAGTTCGGACTCTGGGATGGGCACCAGGGAGGGGTACACTGATGGAACCATTTCTGAAGTCACAGAGAGACTTACGCAAACTCAGGTTGTCACTACGTATGTTGAGTTTGGGTCTGGTGTTACGTCACCTGCGTCTAGTGATTACGAAGATGCAGTTTCTGATGTCAGTGCTGAGTTTGGGGTTAAGAGTAGAAAGGTGATCAAAGTCACAAAACGAGAAATTAGTCCCTCTAGTGGCGAAGAGGAGTTTGAAGACACAGTGCCGCTTGAAATGAGGATTGAAGAAGTCAGTGATGTTGAAGAAGGAGTTATTGCGAGACTTGATTTGATCTCAAATGAGACTGGTGAAAGTATTATTTACGATTTGCTCGAAGAAGAGATCTATGCAACGTGCAAAATGGAGGAAATGATGGATTTATATATCAAGCGACCAGAAGGTCAAGAAGTGAGGGTGGTGTCACCAGAGATGGCTGAAGTGACATCTAGTGCGGCCGTACTGAGAGCAGACGATACGGCGTTGTCAAGGGAGATATTAGAAATTGCCATTCACGATGTGACTGATAAGAGATTAGAATTGAGTCCGGCGCTGCAAAGAAGACATCAAGATGTTCTTGAGACTGAATTTGTTGAAGAAATTACAGAAGAGACGATAGAACAAGTCGAAGTGACCGAAACGGAAATGGAAAGTGGATTTGAGAGCGACACCATATCCGAAAAAGACAGATCTAAGTGGCTGGAAACTACGACTAAAGTTTACTCTTTGGCTGAAGAAGAATTGATCCTTGCTGACCAGGAAGTTCCAGATAAAGAAATCGGTACAGTCGAGTTTGTAGAACCGGCTGTAGTTAAAGAAGTCAAAATGGAGACGGTTGTTCCTGAGAAACTCGAACAATTCGCGCTAGGCGTCACTAAAGACGTGATGCAGGAAATTACCACAGTAATGACGACTGAAGAAAAGACATTTGCAACTGCTAAGACAATTGAACAAGAAACTACAATGTCTAAAGTTCAAGTTAAATCAGGTGGCGGCGTTGTTATTGCTGTTGAAAACGTTGCTTTGGAAAAGGCAGAAGTGAGAGATGAAGTCGAGATGATTGGTCAAAAAGCACAAATTGCTAAAATACCTGAGAAAGAAGATGTCGAGTTGGTTATTACGTCACACGAAGAGGTTTCTGGGGCAATAATAGAAAAAGGTGTCGATGTAATGGAAGATGTGCTTTTGGCCAAAGAGGAAAGTAAGATGGAAATTACATATTCAGTATCAGAAGGTCAGATTATGAAAGAAAAAGTTGCTGAAAAAAGAGAAGAAGTTGTTAAGGAGTTGAAAGCTGAGAAAATGAAAATAATTGAAACACCTGAAGTTTCTGAGTTGAAAGTGAGCAAAACTCCTGAACAGGAAGATGTCGAGTTGGTTATTACATCACTTGAAGAAAAAGCAGTTGGAGAAACCATTGAAAAAGGTGTGGATATTTTGGAAGAGAGATTGAAAGGTCAGGAAGAAACAAAAATGGAAATTATTTACAAAGAAGGTCAAGTTGTTGAAGAAACGGTTTTGGAGAAACAAAAAGAAATGATTGAGGAGTTGAAGGAAGTTAAAATGGAGGAAGTTGTTGCAGTCCAAGAAGCAGTTGCTGTTTCAAAAATGGAAGCTGCTGTTGGTATGCAAGAAACTGTTAAAGGCAAAATAAAAGAAATGCAACTTGAAATTGTGTGTGCTGCAGCTGCAGTTGAAGCTGTGACGCAAGTTGAAGGCATCACAGAAATCACAAAAACCTCTCA
>JAQFZP010002657.1:0-12764 GCA_034695745.1 Geophilus truncorum | reverse complement strand
CCCCCAAAAAAACAAGCTTCTGTATCCCGTAGGTGTGCAGACTGAGCCACAGCAACGCGTGGCGGGTACTGCTAGTTATTCTATAAATTACAGTTTTCCAGCAACCCCTAAGTCTGATTTAACAATAACAATGCATGAAAAATCTGCTCGAGAGTATAATTCTAATAAAAATAAATCAAATTAATGCATTTTACGAGAGATTAATTTATTGTACGAAATTATATTTATAAATTTTTGAATACATTTTTGGAAATTGGTTATGGTTGATTATTAACTGCATTTACTGAACAAAGATGGCGTAAAGTGCGGCGCGATGCGGCGAAGGTAAAAAATATCTTAAAATAAATTTCGCACAAAACTTATTTTATTTATTACAAAACTCCATTCTCAAAAATACACCAGAATTCTTATTTAATAATAAACCAGCTCACAAGTCAGTTCAGTTCACCTTTAATTTGATCTGCGCGCGCAAAATGTGTAATGACAGTCTTCGAATATTGGCTAGCGGTAGACCAAATCTCAATGCTTAATCGGCGAAATAAGAAATTTTATAAATCATTTATTTTTACAAACAATTTTATTACTTTGAAAATAACTGCATAATACATCAATACAAAATAAAATTTAAATTACCTAATATAAAAACAACTAATATTTAACCAGATGAGGATTGGGTCTGTCTCCAGTCCGATTGCAACAGATGACGAAGACCGCCGCCATTTATGAAGTTGTTTACAACTGTTTTGAGTAATCTCGACGTCGTGGAGCGAGAAATTCGTGCAGAAATTGAAGAAAATCGTCTGTCAGGGTTTGAAGAAGTTGAGGGAGAGGATTTAGATTGATATTTCGAAGACGAGGAATTAAATTGCCATTTTTGAAATGGTTTGCAATCAAATGTGATCACACAGCAGGAAATTATCGAGTATTTTTGAAGACTGCAATATATAAACACATATATATTGATTTATTACAACTTTTTTCACAGGTACAATAAGATCTAGACGTGCGAATTCAACTTAGAAGGTGAAACGTTGGAAAAAGTGCTGAATAATTGACCGCAACCGTCGATCGAAGCTGCGTTGGAGCGAAAAATCGAGTAAATATTAAATACAGAATTAGATATAAGATTAGGTTGAATTAGTTTCAATATTTCTACTTATATTTGATCCTAGTTAAGCCTATATTTTGTCCCTAGTTTAAGCCTTTTAGTACATGATCATTGTTATGTGATGCTTCCTTTATTGATATATCATCATTGTTGATTGTTACTCACAATGATGTTATGCTATTGTAGTTCGGTTTCTTTGCAACTGAAATGTGGTTATTAAATCAGTAAAGCATCAGCTTTGCTCAAGGTAACACATCTTACTTTATTCTCTCACACTCTCTCTTGGCTTCTTCACTTCACTAATATTAACCCTAAGTTAAGGGACTTAACTAACTTTTCATTGGCTTTATTTATATATATAAAAAAAAAAACACATCTTTCAACTCATTTTCAAAAACTTATCTGAAAGTGTCGAATTTCATGTTTATGATTATGGGGTGGTTAACGTCTGCTCGATAGTGGTCGTTTGCTACTTGTTCTTGTTGTCGAGTTCTTTTTCTGATGTTCCTCTTCTGCTCGATGGTGGTCGTCGTTGTGATTTTGCCCTGCATTCAAAACACATTTATTCCTCATTGCATCGATTTGACTCTATTTATTATTACATACATTCTTTCATTACAATATAATATCAATCTACATTACACTTCAACAACACACAAACACCCAAACTAACCCCAACTCCTTTACACAATAGTCAATTGCTTCTCTCTGCAGGGCTTTAGTGAAAATACTAATGAACGTTTTATATTAAACATTAAAGAAAACAATTGCCTGCAAAAAATCTTTAATAACTGGGCACATTTATTTCCACATGTCCAGTGGAGTGCTGCTAGGTCCACAATCTGTTGTGATTTGCCTATTGCATTCAAAACACATCCATTCATCATTGCATCTATTCGACTCTGTTTATCACATACATTCTTTAATTACAATATAATTTCGACAATCAATCTACATTACAATTTCAAATTACAATAGTCGTCCTTCGCTAGATGGTGGTAAAGAAGAGTGATGCCTGTAAAGAACATTGGTCTTAACTATTTCTGCAAGTCTCGGAAGCTTTTCAGATCTCATTTCTGTTTCTTTTCTTTGATGCCATACGGCATACTGTATTCTTTGAGTGTTATACACTTTTTGCTTCATATCTCTGTTTTTTGGTTGTCAAAATTTCTTCACTTCTTTGCCTTTTGGGTGTTCAATTCTTTTAGCTATTCACTTGTGTTAACGGCTTTATTGTGCTCCTGTTGACTTCTTTTTCGAAGGCTATTCGCCTGAAATGATTATTCTGTTAATTAGACTATATTATTCTATAAAATAGTTTTCTAGCATATATACCACTGGTAAAACAAACTAAATTGTCCTGATTTTTGATTAACTGTATCCCAAGATAAAAATTTTGTAGTTGGCAACCCTAAGTTTGAGTCAACAACGCATGAAAAATCTGCTCGAGAGTGTAAATTGACGTAAATTTATTTCTATTAGAATTATTAATAGCAGGTTTAGAGAGTTTAATTTATTGTACCAAATTATATTTATAAATTTTTGAATAAGTTTTTGGGGTATGGTTGGTTATTAACTGCATTTACTGAACGTAGATGGCGCTACATGCTGGTATCGTAGAAGTTGAAGAAAAATATATTAAATTGCAATATTATCATAATTTAGATAAACTACTTAACAAAATTATAGAATTTAATTAAAATTAGGGAATTTTGAGCGAGTTTAGAGAGTATTTTCACCTGCCTCATTTTTATGAATCGATAAAATGAGTCACAAAATTCCCAAAAATACTAAAAACACTATCAAAATACAAACCTAACTCTATTTCAAACTTTATTTCCATTCCCCAAATCCCAATGCAAAACATCTCAAAATCAACCCATAACCACAAAATCACAACAAATGACGTCACCATCTCGATCAAAAACCTTCAAAACTTCGCAAAAAAAAAAAAAAAAAAATGTAAAAAATACAAATCACACACATTAATCCTTTACCACCAAAAAAAAAAGAAATTCTTTTACTTTTCTTACTTTCCCCACATTTTCCCGAAACCCCCACACAGCGCATGCGCCGATGGACGAAAGAAGAGAAAAAGAAAAGAGCAAATCGCTTTCTGCCTTTGTCACCTGCAGAGAGCAGAAGAGCAACTCGCAAACGGTTTTCGGCCTTTAAACCGAGTGAACCCGCCATTGGGCTGTTGGTGGGCTCGCCACGGGCTGTGGGCGGGTTCATTTCGTCGTTGAACCGTGAACTGGAAGCTCGCAAGGTCGACCGGCGCTTCATTTCGACGACAGCGGCTGATCGGTGACCGGCTCCCGCGGCGACATGGATAACCTCTTGCGTCAGCTTCGACATAGTATGGTGAGTTTTTAGATCGAAAAGCCGGGAATTAATTCGAAAAACCACTAAAACTATCAAAAAACAGGGAAAATCAATGCATTTTACTGAATTCTAGTTGTTTTTTGGATTTTGAAGGTTTAATTTGTGTTTTTGTAATTTTTTGGGGGGTTGGATCGTGGTTTTCGATATCTCGGGTGATGGTTGCCATAGTTACTCGTTGTAGCGGAGTAGTGTTATTTGTGTCGAAGTAGGTTGAAGCGTTGTTTTGTATTCAGGTGGTGTTTTCAGAGTGTTGTGTTGCATCGCTAAGCAGGTGTAAGGTTTTTACGGCACATTAAGGCGAAGTTAAGGGTTCACTTTTACTTTTCAATTAATTTGTCATAATTTTTTTTTACGTGTTGGCCATGAATTGGAAATAAGGTTTTTTGATGTTGGAGTGAAAAAAGTGTGTTTTGTGGGGTTTTAGGAAGGTTTTGGTCAGGGAAAACAAGAAAAAGGATAAAAATTGGTGAATAATCAATAAATTGGTAAATAAAAACAGTAAAAATTGGGAAAATGAAAGAAATTGGTTTAAAAAATACACAACAACTTAAAAATTACATATAATTACCTTAATTTATAAAAAAAACTCGTGAAAAATAGCAAAAGTAATCAAAAAAGCAACTAAATCTAAGAAAAATCACGAAAAACAGACAAAAAAAAACTTCAAATAAAACTCAACAAAATCACGAAAAATTGACAAAAAACTTAATAAAACCCACAAACCTTTCCGAATACCTACATATTTTACAACCACCAAAAAAAAAAAACTACAATAAAAATCACCAATTTCATAAATTTGTCAAAAAAAAAAAAAAAAAATACCAACAGAGGGTGTTATTTCTGTGATTTTTCCCCCCGTTTGCAGTTAGTTGAAATGATGCGTTAAAAGTGTATAATTTTGTTTGCAGTTGAAGGAGATCGATAGATTGGGAGTGCAATCAGCATATTTTACAACTTTGACAGGGTTTTGTGTTTCTAACTTAATATGACTGTGAGGTTAGAGAAGGAAAGACACGCAAAGGAAGTTGGTCTAAGCTTTGTATGGTTTTTGGTGGATGATTTAAGTGTCGAAAATTGGAATTTAATGTGAAAATATTGATATAAAGGAAATTTGTTTTTTGAATTGAATTTTTGGTATTTTTTGTTAATTGTTATTGTTGAAAGTTTTGTTGATTTTATGATGAAAAAAATAAAATTTTCATGAAAATTTAACTTTATTAATTTTTATTAAAAATTCAAATTTTTTATATACAATTTGGGTCGTGTGCAAATGAGATGTGCGATAGGCTGATAAAATTTCAACTTTAAATGTTTTTATTAAAAAATAAAATTTTTGAATGTAAAATTGCAATTTTTTATTATTTTTATAATTAAAAGTTTCAAATATTTACATTTTTATTATAAAATTTTAACTTTTCATCACATTTTATCAAGCAATTTCAACTTTATATTTGAAATTCTAAATAATTCAAATTTTCATTATGAAATTCCAATTTTTATCGTTTACGAGAATTTAAATTACAATAATTTGGACTAAAAAAAATTTAATTGAAAAACTCAATTTTTTTATTCAATTTCCACACAATTTAATAAAAACTGCACATTTCATTTATTTTTCATTAAAGAAAAAAATTCTTACTGTTTTATCACTTTTCCATTGTACGTTCTCTTCTAATGGCTGCAAGCTTTTAGAGAGCCTTTAATTTTATAGATAACATTCTTTTTTCTTCTTTTTTTTTCACTTTTCTTGGTATCTTTACATTGTGCAGAAAGAAAAGTTTCTTCTTTTTGTTTTTATTGTTTTTTAGTTGTAAAAAAATTTGATTTAAGATTGGGGCTGTAAATAAATGAGCTCATTTGCATAGGCCTTTTTAAGGCAAAAGGCTTTTAAAGAATTTATTTCCATTTTTTAATGATTAGACTTAACTGAAGTGCCTCATTAATGCAATTTCCATTGCTGTAAACAGTTCATTCTAGATGAAATAGTGATGTTTTGAATGGGGATTAGATGGAAAGGGTAGAAAGTGATTTATTTTTTTTGTTTTTGTTGTTGTTGTGAAAAGGTTTGAAAACTTGGTTTGTAATATTAGGGAGTTATATTGGGAAGTTTTGAAAATTGGAAGATTTTAACAGAAAAATTTGGAACTTGGAAAATTATTTTAAAAAGATAAAGAATTGGAAAAATATTTAAAAACTTCAAAAATTGGAAAATTGAAAATTTTAGCAGACAAAATTTGGTTAAGTTGGAAAATTTTAGTATTACATTGGAAAATTGTTAAATTTAAATAAAATATCGAAGTGTCTGCTGCCAGGGGAAAAGCCCTGACTTGAAATCACGAATAATGGCTGCTGCCAGGGTAATCCTACCCTGGCATAAAAACAAGAAATGGCTGCTATCAGGGTAATCCTACCCTGGCACAAAAACTAAAAAATGGCTGCTGCCAGGGATTTTTTTTTGGCAGCAAATAAAAAATGGCTTATGTCAGGGTATTTTGGCATATGGCTAGGGATTTTCTGAGAAATATGAAAATTAGTTGAATAAATTTGAAAATCAGAAAAATTTAATTTGGTTTTATACGAAAAATTGAAAAAATATTGTTTATGGTAAAAATTTATAAATAATACAATGCAAAGTCATATTTTCAATAAAATCAAACTGAAAAACTACAAACAACTTCAACAAAAAAATCTAAATTTCATTAAACCTTTGAAAAATGACTGAAGACATGAAAACCTCTAATTTTCTAGAAATAATTAACATTCAAAAAATGAAATTTTCTATTTTCCACATTATTACACAATGCAATTAATTGCTCAACATGACATGAGTGTATAAGGTCAAATGATAACCATATAGTTAGAATAATGCCATATATAATTGGTAATGAATCAGATGGGCACAACATGAGGTCATAACCATAAAGGGAAATGGTGAGAACAAGTTCACTCACCCAACCAACCCCAAACTTACACATTTGGCTAAACTTGTGCACAAATTTATGCAATTAAAGCCATTTTGCACAAAACTCAACTTTTCGTTATTCGTCGAACTCTAAAACATTTACTTTTTTTGTTATTTATTAATTATCAAATCAAATTAAGCTTATGTCATGTTAACTTGTTGGATTAAGTGAGGAAAAAAGTGGAAGTAGGATTTATGTTTAATGTGCTGATAAAATATAGATTTAGCAATTTTTTTGTATTTTTCAAGTGCATTTAGTAGATGGATTTTAAGTTTTTCAAATAAAAATTTAAAGATTTTAAATAAATAATGAATAAATTTATATTAATTTATTGGAAAATTATAAAAATCCAAAATTTGGAATATTTTGAATTATTTTGGATTTTTTTGCATTATCTTTACAATATTTTGACTATGCCTGCATTATTGTGGACTATTTTACAATATTCAACAATATTTTTTTTATAATTTTGTATTATTTTGAATTTTTTTCAATTATTTTGTAAAACTGAAGAAACATTTACCAGTACATCATCATTTTATTTTGGAACATTTTATGTTTTTTGAATTGCTTTGTGTTAACATAATGAAACACTCAACACAAGTAATTCCATGTTGCTACAAAAAAGATCTAAAATTTATGATTGTTTACTGAATGGCTTGTTTCCTACATCTTATCAACAGTTGATGTAGTACTTTAAAGCTCTCACACCACATAAATACAAAAATCAATATGTAATAGACCAAAAATGTTTTATGTTTTTCATAAATCATCTAAAAATTATTATAAAATTTATAAAAAAGAACATGAAGGTAAAGTCAAAAACAATACTTCTTAAGTGTAGATATAAAACTTGCAACTTTTTATCCAAAATTTGAGTGAGAAATAGAGTACGGTAATTTGGTTTTTATGATATGTATAATAAAGTGTAAAATTGCATGGAAAGACATAAGGAAATTGCATAAAGAAAGTGAAAATGGCCACTTAATTTGGTATGATTAAGGCAAAGGGTTCATTTGTTAACAAGAGGCAGAAAAGTTGCAAAAATTGCAAAAGTTTTAAAACAAATGCCAAAAATTGCAAATAAAAACATAATATAATAAATGCAAAGAAATTTATAAAAAATGTAAATAAGTTAAATTGTAATGAAGTTGGAAAAAAATTATTAAATTATTGTTGTATATTGTTGCAAAAATTGACAATGATTGAAAAATGTGTTAAGAAATCATAAAATTGCAAAAGAAATTTAAAAAATAATTAAAGTTGCACGCAAGTTCCAAACTTACAAAATAATTACAATATATTTAAATTAAATAAAAAATTGTACAAAATTGCTTTACATTCTGCACATTTTTTGCATTCTTAGACCAAATTCTAAGCTTTAAATTTTTGTTATCCATGATCCTCCCAATCTGAGAGGTTGAGTTTTAAAATTATTGATTTGACATTTATTCTGCTTATGCATGCTCCTTGAAATGTGCGCACACAGGCAAAAAGACCCATAATGCCATGGAAAAATGGTTTGTGCAAATGGCAGCCATCGAATTTGGATATGTTTTAATTATAAAGTTGATTGTTGGCTGTGGTTTAGTCAGGAACAGCTGTTATGTTGTTTTGATGACTCTTTTTAAAGCTTAAACTTATTTATACTTCATGAAATTCATTATTTATTGTTTGTGTACAAATTGATTTTTGTTTTTCTTTGAGTTTCTATAGATGCATTAAAATTACATTGTTAAGTTTTTGGCTGCCTTCACTTTAAAGAGAAGTTTTTTTGATACAATATTATGTACTGTAAATGTCAATAACTGCATGTTTTGCAAGTTTTCTAAGTCAGTAATTGATAATTTAATATAATGCATTATATTTTGCATTGTTGTATAATTTTATAATTTATTATTTTCTTGCAGTTCTTTCTAAATTCTTTGCACCGAAATTGTAAATCATGCAAAACAATGCAAAATAAATTGCACTAATGTGAAATATTTTACAGTATTTTGTATTGTTTTGCACTTAAACTGTAAATCATAAAAAAATAATGCAAAATTTTAATTAATCTACAATTTTTTAAACTCACAAATTACAAATTTTAAAAATTGCACGTTACTGTTGAAAAATTCTGCAAAAACCGGCAACTTTCATATTATTAAGAAGAGATATATGATTCCACCTGGTGGTGAAAAGCACAGATAATTGAATTCACAATGCACAGACAGTTTATAATTCTGGGATTAACATTGCATTCTATTCAAGTGCACATAACATAAATCAAAAGTGAAAATTATTTGCAATAAAATATACTTTATGGGTTCCCAGTTTTCTAATAAATCTTGAGCCATTTTTAATACTTTTCTCTGACCTTTGCTTTAGGTTTGTCACACAAAGCACTGGGTTATGTTCGGTCTGTAATCTGAAATTAAAATTTGCATAATTATTTTTAAGTTTTGAGAAAAGTTTAGAAAACTTGAAAAAAAAACTTTTTTTTTAAGTTGCACGATGTGAGTATGTAATATTAGAAGAAAGTTGCAAAATTACAAAAATACCATATTAATATTTATTGTAAAAATATTTAAAAGCGCCACTAATTATAAAAGTTTTAAAAATATTTGCAAAAATTTGCATAAACTTGAAAAAATGGTACTAAAATCTAAAAACCTTTTCAAATGTACAAAACTTACAAAATTAGCCAAAGATAAAATTATAGAAAACTTTAAATATCTTCAAAAAAAATTCAAATTCTAAATTTTAAAAGTATAAAAAATTGCATCAAATGCATTCAAATTTTACAAAACTCAACCAACTCCATCATCTCCCTGTTTCCATGCCAACCTTTACACCAACAGGAAATGATTGATGAATAAAGCACATCTCACTTTGGCAACAGGTATATACACACAATGCATCCAAAATGAAAGTTGCCATAGCAACACAAGTTGATATTTATATCACACTCTAATCATGTGACCATTTTGTTTATAAATTTTTCCTATAAATTACATACAGAGATGACAGGACCACAATTCTTTGCACCTGTCATTGTTTGTGAATGCACTTTAAATCAATCATGTCTTGTTTGTAATTCAAAGCAAGAATTCATCCATTCAGTGTCACAAACAGGAAATTTCATGCACTGTCAACAACTTTCAACAATCAACAGCTTTGCTTAAATTCATTTCGCAGTTAGCGAAAGCCATTGAATTTTTAGATGGAAAGTTTTCGGTCGTCAGGAAATTGAAATCTGGAATTGGAAGATTTAGTTTTAAGAGATTTAGAATTATAGTATTTAGATAATTATTGTTTAAATTTTTGTTGATTTTTATTGCTAAAGTTTTAGAAAGTGTTTTTGATTCAGAATTGGTGTTACTTTCAATAATTCAGTAATGGTTGAAGATATGTTTGTTTTGATGATGGAATTGTGTAAATATTGAAAATATCATAAAAATTGTTTTAAACAATGGCATTGTCTCAATAATGGTAAAGAGTGAAAAATAATCTAAAATTAAAAACTACATTGTTAATAAAATTTAAAAAAACAATGCTAAAATAATGCAATAATCATTGTTTCGTAGCATTCTACGCTATAATGTGACATTACAATGTGTTCACCTTAAAAACATTGTTTCCAACAATCATAAAACAATGTAATACTCTTACAACACTGCAAAACAATGACATAAAAGTGTTGCAACAATACCAAAACAGTAAACAAACAACATTTCAACAATAAAACTTAAATATTTCACCAAAACACATATCAATAACATTAAAACAACATATATAAACATTCAAAATTCGAGAATTCATATGTGTTGTATTAGTTTTGACATAAAATATTCACCAAAAATAAAAATAATATAAAAAATCAAAAAACGTTTCTTGACATCTAATTTACGACTCGACTCGTTTTGGTTTGTGAATTCCTTCACGCACACGAAAACAAACCACAATTCACTCCATTACAAAGCAAATTAAAGATGGTGGACTGTATGACGTCATTATTTATTTTTTTCTCGCATTTTCTCTCGTTAACCCTTGGAATTGGTCCAAATGACGTCATTAAGTGTAAGTGGTTGTGTTTTATGTAATTAAAGATTCATATTGGGGTCGAGTTTGGGGTTTGGGAGATCTATACAATGATGTCCCATGATGCTTTGCGTGGTCATTATGTCTTTTATTTTCAACATAAAGTGTGCAGTTAAAATTGATTCAAGGGTTTAAAGGGGTGTAAATATTATTTTGGCCAGATGTAATTTTTTCGTGAAATGTGGTGTTCTATCTTTTAAACAGTTAAAAAGTTACAAACCGGATGACCTTGAAAATTATGTCAAAGGTCAAATTTGATATCACCATTGGATTGCTCTCACCCAACTTCTTATTTGACCCAAATAACTATCTTCAATAATTACTGAGATATTTTTGACTGGAAAGTTTTAAAGTAAACGTTTTATACAACGTTATAATATTAGATTGTATCAAGTTTACCGATAAGTGTTTTAACATTCACAATTACTGAAAAATAAGCCTAAAAAAATTTATTTTGTAGGACTTGATCGATATCATGAAAATTGGATTTGCGATTTTTCAAAAATTTTACAAGTTAGTTTTTTTTTTATATTATTTTTACAAAAATTATTATAAACTTAAAAAAATCATGTATTAAAATTTAATTTTTAAACTGATTAACTAAATTTTAGTAATCAATATTTTCCCAAAAAAAATTTTTTTATGTGTATTTTTAAGAACAAAAGTATTATAAACGTAAACATTTGATCACGTTTAATAAACGTTTTCTATACAAAGACTAGACAAAATTTTATATATAATTTTTTTAAAACAATCACATAACTATTTCTCCTACTCAAACCAAGATTTGGGGGGAGGAGGTGAGGTAAAAAAGACTCCCCCCCCCCCTTGTTTTGCCCACTGGTAAGAAAAAAAATAGTTGAAGGGCAAGTCAAGGATAAAAGTTATAAAGTTTGAAAATAAATTTATAATTGTCATAAAACTTGCATCATTTTTAATTTAATTTTATTGAGTTTGCAAATAAAAATTTGCATTGTTTGATTGCCAACCCCTGTTTTCACCCCATTTTCACCCCAAAGAAAAGAAACTGCAAAGGGGTCAGGAATTTATGACACCATTAGTCACAAAGCAACAATGGATTTTAACACCTGTGCATTCAAAATGGCTGGATTAACATGTGGGATTAGAAGGTGATCAAAGGGCTAATGTTCTGATTTGGGATTCAAGGGAAATTTAAGGGTTGAAGTTTTTGAAGGTAGGTGATTGGTTTAAGGTCTTTTTTGGTGTGTAATAATGGGTTTGTGGGTGTTGTTAATGTTGTTTTAGGTTTATTTTGGATGAAATAATTTTATGTTTTTTTTTAATTTGAAACAATGTATTTGTAGATTTGTTTTTATTAAAACAACACATTTGGAAAACATTTTTTTAATGCTTAAGTGTATCAAACAATGCACTTTAGGCCTATCTATAATTAAGACAATGCAATTTGAGTTTTTTTTAACCTAAAACAATCAAACTTGTGGTTATTTTGAGTAAAACAATGAATGTGAAAGAAAATTAATCTATTTTTAATTAAAAGTGTATTTCAACTTTATCATTTTTATTAAATAAACACACCATGTTTACCTACACCAATAAACAATACACTAGGGGCAAACATTTAAATCTAAAACAAAACAATGCCTTAAACCCAAAACCAAACCAAAACTTAAATCCTATTATTTTTCTTTAAAGAAAACAGGTATTATAATCTGTTTCCATTAAAAGGTGAATAGGTGGCGCTTTGAGATAAATTTCTTATCTCAAGTCACTTTAATTTGAATTTCTTTTCTCATTTTGATAAGATACATTTTGTTTGCACTCAATTTTTTTGTGTTGTTATAGGGTATGGGGGGGTGGGGGGGCGGTAAAGTGAGGGGTTGGATCTTGGATCCAGTTTGTATCTAGTGTCACTTTTGTTATTGGTTCTTGGAGGAAATTGGCCTGTTAGTCTTTTGTCAATTGTTGTTTGGGGATGGGGAATTTGAAGGGACAGCAACATTAAAGCTGCACTTGACTTGATTTTTTTTCTCATTGTTATCTTAGATTTTTTACTGGTTTTTGATGTAGGAAGTGATTGTTTCTAATGAAAATGTGATAAAATTGTTGTTTAAGGTGAGTTTTTGGGGTTGAAATGATGGTTTTGATGGTTAGAAACACCCTAGTAGTAATTTATTGAACGGAAATTTTTTTTTCTTGTTTTTGATGTTTGAATTGTGGGAAATTGTTGAACTAAGTTTTTTTTT
>JAQFZP010002656.1:0-12765 GCA_034695745.1 Geophilus truncorum | reverse complement strand
CCTCCCTTTTTCCATTCCTCCATTCCATTCCTCCTTTCCTCTCCTCTTTTCCGCTTCCTCCTTTTCTACCAACCCAATAAATAACATTAGTGTGTAAATTTGGAAAAGCTATCCCTTATTAATTTAAAGATCAGAAATAAATTTGTTGTTTTTTTTCTGCCACGTCCATGAGTTACCTAATAAGTTTAATTTTGCCGACCCGTATTAACCAACAGCAATTCATCTTCAGGCCGAGGAATCCTTTTGTATTTTGGGT
The DNA here is from genome assembly GCA_034695745.1 of Geophilus truncorum. Classification (NCBI taxonomy): domain Eukaryota; kingdom Metazoa; phylum Arthropoda; class Chilopoda; order Geophilomorpha; family Geophilidae; genus Geophilus; species Geophilus truncorum. The sequence continues at coordinate 12,509 of JAQFZP010002656.1, read as the reverse complement.
TGAGTACCAAATACATCACACAAAATGCGAACAAAATCAAAGAAACGCCGAAGCAATTGATAAGAATACCTTCTGACGGGAAAGTTTTGTACGTTGGCCTGTGATAAATTTAAAAATACAAAGTATTATAAAACGTTTAATCAATAATTGCTGCAGTACTTGCATTATGGAAAATAAAGTTTTTTCTACAGTTCCCATCAGTGCAGTCCCAACTGCCATCAAAAAGATAGAAATTCCAAAAAATACGTGAACGGGCATGAAACTTGTTCGAAGGGCAGATTTAACACCGGGATAAAAGAATGCAGCAAATCCAAAAACAAACTTAAATTTCCACAGAAAAAAACAACAAATTACTTCACATTTTTTAATTTTAATTTTATTACTTTACTAACCTGCAATGAGAACATGATAATAGTGGCCATTCCGGCCCAACTGTGTAAACTATACATGTTTGGAATTGGCGGATTATTCAAATCGTGAGAATCAAACGCAGCTTTTAATCCAATGACAGCAAAAATAAACGCCATCGAGTGTAAAGTGATATGTGCAATCTTCAGTTTCTTCTTTTGTTCGTTATGAAAGACACGGTATACCAAAATAGCTGCAATCAAAGAAAAATAACTTACAAGTTAGTGATAAATTCACATTTCAGAAAATACATTATAACTTACCATCGCTGTAGAAAAAAATTAAACCCAATGTCATAAAAACCGGATGATAACCAAATTGTTTTGCCGGATCACTCTGCCACGCAAAACCACCTCTGAAATGTCCCATCCACACTGACACCAAAATCACGCTCGTAATACCGAGCACCTGGCTCAGGCCAAATATTCCCGTAAACCAATTAGACCGTTTTTCAGGACCACCTTCTGGAAAGTTTGGTTTGTCCATTGTAATTGCTAAGACAAAGTAGAGAAAAGAGTAAATGAAAAACAAAATAAATATATAAATGTTTAATAACGATATGTTTCAAAATTAAAGAACAAATCACGATTTGCATAGATTATTTTACATATTAAACGTTATCGATTTACATATTTTTTTGGTTCGTAGGAAAATGAGTTAGCCCTTTACGCGAAATATTTAATAACATTTTAAAAATTTGAAATTCTCTATTTAAAGTATTATCTTTTTTTTGATGTGCATGTACGGCACAAATGCGAGTATTTTTATTCATTAAAAATATTCAAAATTACTGTAATTTCAGGTAATTAAAGTTAAACCCACCTTTTGAAATGAAAGCATATGGTCTAATCACTTACCCAATCAAATGATATCAAGGTAACGACTTTCGTACGATATTACTAATTAACGTTTTGCGAAAGATGTATACAAATGTCACGAATGAAAATTGCAAGTTTACAAATGTTCACCATAAATTAGTGAATCACCAACTGCCAGAGCATCAACTACTACATCAGCTTTCTAGAGCGCATAGTGATAAAATACCAGCTACCAACTGGTGTCAGCTGTAACCATGACAACCAATCTCTGGGTCTTTTATGAGGAGGATGTAATAACACGCACAAGACATCAAATTCTCCTGTCATGATCTTCATTTTAATTTAACAGATAACGATCCACTAATTTATTAACGTTCAAGGTTTACCATTCAATATTTTCGGTTTTTTTTTTTTTATATAATAAAAGTAAATATTATTTAATACTGAATTTTAATAAAAGTTATGACCATATTGCAACTAACAAGAAAGTTAAATTACCGTGACTGAAAGTTTAATTTCCCATGCTGTTACAAGACTTACTTTCCTGTGGTTGTTGACGTACGGGTCCGGGTCCGGTTCCTGTTTCGGTGTTTAAATTCCGAGGGCGATGTGTTAGTTCATCGCCCTGAGAGGAGTCTTGTATTCGACTAATTTTTTCGAGATTTTCTGACAACTTCGACAACGGTCACTCACGCAATCCAAGCTATTTCTGCTATTTCGTTGATGTGACCGTGGAGTAAAGGACAGAGTGGAACGCCGGTTGTTGGTAAAAGGTGGAACCAAAGTGCCCTAATTGGTTAAAACGAAAATAATGTAGCAATTTTTAAAAGCAACATCCAAACAAGGAAATCATTATTTTAACCAAGGATTGTAATTACGTTTTTAAAATTTATGTGCATCGGTTTATTTGATTTTATTTCTTATTAGTTCACAGAAGTTGTGTTTGTAATGAAAACACCTTTTCATGCTTGCGACGCTACGCAACTCTCATTTATGACTTCGGCGCATCGTTTTTGGAGGGCATCATCTTTTTGATCTCATGACCCAGCTAACCGAGTTAATTGACACACAAACTATCCAGGAATCAAATGAAAAAATGGACCAGCATTTTGTGCTGGTTGTCTCTGATAACCTGTCGTTGTCCGACCTGAAAGAGCTAACGCATCTGATCGAAGGAAATATTCAAGAAATTCCTGCTGAAAATAAAACATCAAATGAAAACGAGGAAAATAATTTAACTCAATCTACTAGTAAAGAATTAAAATGCCAAACAATAAAAAACTAATCTAAAAACAAAATTATTTTTTCTTAGATTACGATGTCAAGGCAGATGTCGATTGCAATTCCACTTCCGTCCTTTCAGCGAAAGATCATTCATCACGACCTTCCAGAAAAACTGTGTGTCCTTCGAGATATGAGTAAGTATGACATCATGTGTGTTTTTATGTCGAGTAAATGATACCTTCACATTTTTCGTTTTAGCGATCAAGCCTTTAAAATGATAAATGATAATAATAGAAAAGAAGTAGTAGAGGATGACGACCATGATTATGTGCCTAAAAAGAAGCCAACAAAAGCCAATAAATCAAAAGGTTTCATCAGCTTTAATTATTAATAACACTTGAATAAATTATAATCATTAATTTATTTAGCGCGTAAAAAAAACAACAGACTAATGAAAGAAGATGAAGTAACTAGTGGAAGAAAAGTAGAGAGCAGATCTAATGACAGTGGAGTTTATTTGTGTCAAGTACAGACAGACTTGTCCTTCTTTTAAATATGAAAATTATGAATCAAAATTTCTTTCATAGATTTGCTCGAAAACATTTCGTCAAAAAGGAAACTTAAAAACTCATTTGCGAGTCCATACTAACGATAAACCGTTCACTTGTCCTGTTTGCAGAAAAGGATTTAAAAGCAAAGAAGCACTTCTTCGACACCAATACATCCACACTGGTGTTTATTTAACAATTTTTAGCAATTTAATTGTATTTATTTTTTAAACTATAATTATAGGTGAAAAACCATACAACTGCAATTTATGTTCCCGTGGTTTCTCCAGTTCCTTGGCATTAAAAGAACACAAAGCTTGTCACAGTAATCAGATATTGTATAAATGCCAAGTGTGTAGTAGAGGATTCCGTCACACCAGTGCTCTCAAACGCCATTTAACTGTTCATTCCGACGCCACACCTTTTTCTTGCGATGTTTGCGGCCGCAAGTTTTCCCAGAAATCATACTTGCGGTCTCATCAACGAAGTCACACTGGAGAAAAGCCTTTTTCTTGCGACAAATGCGGCAAACGGTTTGCGCACTTATCCGATGTCACCCGACACAAAATTATCCACACAGGCAAAAAACCTTTTGTGTGTAAACATTGCGGTTCGTCATTCAGTGACCCGTCGAGTCACAGACGTCACGAACGTGACCATACGGCCGGGAAAACGTTTCAGTGCGAATTGTGTAGTCAACAATTCAAAAGAGCAGTGCAGCTGAAAAATCACATGTCAAAAACTCACAATATTCAAACTCGAGATTCGAATGAAGTAATCTGCGTTGAACAAGTGAACGATAACGATTTTTCCGTGATGTTCATTCCGGAGAACAACGATGAAACGAGTGACAAATGTGAGCCTTTTTCACTCAATGACGTGACTCTAGAATCTGCAGACCATTCTGAAGTTAATATGGCTCAGACACTAGAAGATGAAAATAAGAATGAAAATAATGATTCTACAATTGAAAATTCCGACGTTCAAATGAATGAAGCTGAGAAATTTCTGCAAAATGTTGATTTCGTTAACAATCCTGATTTTACGAGTCAAGCTTATTACGATTGGTTGTCTAATTTCACTTCTCAGGCCACTTCTTTAGTGCCCCTGATCGATACTCAATTGTTTTTAGATATAAGCCATGTGCATAAAACATTGGCAAACGTATTGGCACGACCAACAAAAGTTCTGATTAACAAAAAGAACTTTCAGATTATGCTAGAGATTGTGCAAAATTTACATAACTCCATAATTGGGCACTTACGTCATGTATTAAATACACTTTCAGAACCAGAATAAACCGAAAATTAAATAAGTTGTTTTTAATTTTTTTTTTCAATATGTTTTATTTACATCATTTACATGTAACACTTTTTGATCGTTGATGACTAAAAAAAGGCACAAAATGGTGTCTTACTTGAAGCAATACGATAAGAATTGAGTTTGTACATCTTGTTTTCTAACACCATGCATCAATTTGTGCAGAAAACATTTTTTTATCATATAAATTTAGATTATAATTACAGCATAATGACTAGATTTAAAATAATTAACTCAGATCTAATTCAATCTAATTAATAAGTAGCAAAATATACCTTTTAAATCAATGTCAATTGGCAAAATACAACACGTCAAAAAATATATGTGCTAACCAGTAATAGTGAGATTTTTTACACAACATAAAATAGATGTTAAATGCGATTAATTCGTAATATTTGTTTTAAAACTATTTTTAAAACTTTTTAATTATTATGAGTCTTTACGATAACTGAATCACAACTTGAAAAATACCATAAATAACAAAATTTCACCGAGAGTTGTGCCTCGCAACTGCATATCAAAAAATATTCGGAAATTAATTTGTCCGAACTACTTGTCAAGGTGTGTATGGAGGAGGCGGCGGTGGCATTAAATGCATTGGAGAGACGTCCACGGAGCTGGGATATCCAACGGAAAAGGTTTCGATTCCGTCAAACTCGTCGAGGAGTCCGTCTCGCGAGTCGTCAACAGGTGTGTGCGGTTTTCGCAATAAATTTGCCGCAGTTGCCATCACGGCTAACCAGCCAGCAGCAGCAACTAGATAAAAACTCACGTCGAATCGGACTTCGACGATTGCTTCGGGTCGTTCCTTGTTTCGCTGCTGCTGGAATTCAATTAGGGTCGTGATGTAGTAACTTAAGCCGATCACAGTTACACAAAATAAAACTGAAAAATAGAAAGGTAAATTTACTTATGCTATGTATGTTATGTCTCGCAATAAAAGTGAAATAAAAGATAAATTCGTTTTGACAATAATCAATTCAAATTTAAATTTTAAGTAATAAAGTAAATTAAAATGTTTACAACAAAATTTTATTTTTGGACTTTTGGACTTTCAAAGTCATTCAATTTTATTCAAAACGAAATTGCACAATAAAACGATGAATATAAATGAAATTTCTCATCGCATTCAACAATTTTTTTCTATCTTATAAATATGAAAAAAAGAATTATTGCTCAATGCCAAAGATGACGTACGACCCGAATGGAATCATTCACGCGTCATTCATTCATCCAGTGATGATTAGGTGTGCGAAACACGATGAGAATTGTAACAGCGCATAAAGCGTAATGAAATACACAATGCAGTTACAATGTAATGATCTAACATATCATTTCAAATTTTTACTCTTAAGAGTGTTAATGCCTATCATTTTTTGAAATGCATCAGAAATTTTATTGCAAATTACCAAAATTTTAAAATAAACATAAGCCTGACAAAAAGGATCACGTTTAATGAGATTCCCAACATTATATTATACTTACTTGTCAAAACGCTACCGAATGCATTTCGTCTGAGCAATTTGAGCGTTTTATTCGTTACTCCGAGTGTATCCAATACGAATGCAAATAAACTTGACATAATTGCGAGAAAAGAAAAGGCAATAATTATCCGCATCGTTACAATTATATGCGGATTGACGCAATTATTAATATCTGCAAAACAAAATAAAATAAAATAAAATAAAATAAATTCAAGTTTTAATTAAGAGGAAAAAATGTTACCTAATTCTGGTGAATGCAGGTCACGGTGCACCGAGTTTGAATAACTGCTATCCGCGTCTTGCAAAGAACCAAAGTTAAAAAATTGCTCAACACCGAGGTAGGAATGTGGACAAGCACCTCCGTGCAAGTAGAACCATCTTGGTTGAGCGATGGCTGTCGAAATTAATGCAATGCTCAACATACTGAGCACTGACGAAACCAAGTTTCGTTCCCTTTCCTTATTACGACTTCGTTGTCTGCGGGATATCGTATGCATCGAGTACATAGTACGGTATCACTAATGTCAAATGTGTTGCTCTACGTTGCTAAATTAAATTTCTATCTTTATTTATTAAGCTTATTTACACTTGACTGTCACTTGTAGTGTAACTTGTCATCCGCCACGTGCATCACGCGCCTGCAAATTAACGATTCGTGTTTAAACAAACTTAATAGATTTTATAAAATTATATGTAGTTAAAAATAGCCCATATTTACATTTTACAGCGCGAAAATTGAGGATCCACCGCAAACTCATCATCGTACTTCTATCAGCTCTGATTTAAGCTCGACAAGAACAAGTAGTGCCATCTGCTTCCGCAGTAAAATGGCAACTTCCGGTTTTGTTAAGTTTCGAGTTTTCATAAATGAAACTCAGGTCCCACCGTAAATAATAACATGATTCGCGTGGTGTTTCTTTATTCAGTTACTGGCTAACATGGCAGTGGAACTTGTTGTGCCTTGTGTTATTCACAAGGCATTTAAGATCTTTGGACCAGTAAGTTATATAATTTAAAATAATACTAAACTATATTTTAGAATTATAAAAATAAGAACTTCCTTATTATTATTTATTATTAGTTGTTTGTGTTAGCCATTTCTTTACTCATCACAACATACATTGCCACTGCTTACGTTATCGGAGTTCCATATTGGTGGATCAGAAATCCCATAGTGCTTACAATTTACCTAATTTTAGGCCACTGGTTAATGATCAATATTGTCTTTCACTATATAATGGCAACTTGCAACTCGCCTGGTTATGTTCCAATAGTAAGTCTCAAATAACTACCTAAATTTAAAAATTTAAATTAAAACCATGAGTTTTATTGTTGATATTAGGGCGTACTTCTCCCTGAAGCTGAAGCCTATTGCGCTAAATGCATTGCACCGAAACCTCCAAGAGCACATCACTGTGCTGTATGTAATAGATGTGTACTCAAAATGGACCATCACTGCCGTAATTTTAACATAAAAAAATATAATTTCAACTATAAATTTAATACATTTTCTTTTAGCATGGATGAACAATTGCATCGGCCACAACAACCATCGATATTTTTTCCTATTTATGGTGTATGCAATAGGAGGCCTTACTTTCCTAGTAATATTTTGTCATGGAATAGTATTCGAACATTTCGCTCCAGAAATGGTACGCTACTGTATTTAATTCAACCCATTTGTCTATTCTTTAATTCTTTTTCATTAACAGAATTATTTGGGGAACTACAACTCTTCTTTAGCGTTCATGCTAGGCCTGGGCCCACCTGATGTAGACTTGATAAGATAATCTCGTGTTCCTAAATCTCTCTTTCTTATGCATCTCTTTCAGCAACCAGACTGCGAATTTTTGATTTGGCTTAAAGGGACCAGCGCATACCATAACCTAATCCTCTATTTAACCTATGGAACTTTGGGGACTTTACTTTCACTGCACATATTTGTTTTGTGGCATTCGTACCTTATAACAAAAGGACAAACAAGTGTTGAAAACCTAATCAGCAGATCTGGAAGGAAATGTTTTTGCATGCAGCGAAAGGTAACTAACTGGAAAGCTTAATTAAACCCCAAAAATTTAATTTGAGTAAACTTTATCAGGGATATCTAAATTTGTATGATTTCGGTCCACGAACGAATTGGCGCCTCTTCATGGGGCTGGAAGATGGAAGAAACTGGCGACATATTGTTTTCCCATCTTGGCACAAACCAATTGGAACCGGATTGCAGTGGCAGACGGTAAAAAACTTCCAACAAACCGTGTAATTATTCTACTTAATAAAAATTCAAAGTTTTCATGAAGGAAAATAAATTTATTAAACTTCGCGACAGTGGACAAATTGACAAACAAAAAAGGAAAAAAATAATCCAACTCTGTCTACAGCAGTAGCCTAACTAATAAACTTACATTGTCCTCATTATAATTCTATATTATCGACTGAATTCCTCTCGCAGCTGATAAAGCTGTAAGGACGTCAGTGACCTGACGGACTTCGAGTAACAATCGTACTTCGTTCATCCAATCGGTAGCTACTACTCGAGGCGCCCCCTGTAGGAGGTTCATGTAACGTAAGGCCAATTCCAAATCATCGCGCTCGACGCACCATCGTGCGCGCGTTAAGATATCGAAAACGTTTAATTTTCTAGGGTCGATGGGGGTATGGGCGAGTTCGAGTCTCGTCAAAGGAGAGGGTCTGTCAATTAAAAACATGGATTGTAAGTAGGACAGACCGAATTGCCAAAGACTTCCGCCCTTGTCTCCGATCATGGCAACGCGGCGACAGACTCTGTACACGTCCAAAAATCGTTCTTTTAAAGTCGGTTCCGGATAAATGCCTCGACTTAAAACGGTTTCGGGAATTGCGTTTAGAATGGCATTTACGCGTGAATGTTTGCCATCTATATCTAGAAATCGATTTTGAGTGTTAAATTTGTAAAATATTTCTAAATGAAATGTTTAATTACCCGAAGCTGTTTTAACAGCTTCCAGTTCATCGTTTAAAGGTTTAAGTTGCTCATCCCATGTCGTTGCACCTGGTTTACCAGTTTTGATAGCTTGGCGTAAACTCTGACATGCAAGCCAAAGGTTTTGAGACATCCTGGCGGTCTTATTAAGGTCAGCTCGAGCTATAAAAAAAAATAAATAAAACTTGAATTATGTACCGTAATTATTATTTTTTTAAATAAAATAAATACCTTTAATCCCTTCTTCGATGCCATGTAGTCGTGCATACGAGCGAGACAAATTAGCTTCAAATTCTCTACGAGCAGTTCCCATTTTCTCTTCTAATTCTTTGTCGAATTCAGATTTCAGTTCCGTCTGTTGAGTTTGCAACACGTCTTGCAAATGATCACTGTGTGCTGCTGCTTGGCGTCTAAGTTGGGTTCGAAGTTCTTGTTCAAAATCGTCTCTGAATTCAACCAACTAAAAAAATAAAATAATAATAATAATAATTTAAATAACGTTGTTTTTTTTTTTTTTTTTTTTTTTTTTTTCTATTTACTTTGTGTTGAAATTCCAAATCCAATTCTCGCTTTAGTTTGTTTGCCTCCATATTGACAACTTTGTCTAACTTGACGTTGTGTTCTTCGTTTTGTCTATCGAGAGCTGCTTGAAAACGATACTTCTCGCTTGCCTGATGCAATGCTAATTGTCTGTGAAGCTGTTCTACTCTCTTATGTGCATGAGTGATAATTTGGTTTACTTCTTCACTAGTTAGTGGCCTTTCTGTTTTAGGTATTAAAAAATATTTAAAATTAATGAAGAGTTGTTTTTAAAATTAACTCGTCATACCGTTTTCGCCAATTTTAATTTCAGGTAACAGTTTTTTTAATTCTTCCTCAAATTCTTTCTGTGCCTTTTCCACCATTACCCGGTAGTCGCTCATTACATTTGCTTCGGCTTTTGCAGACTCCACCTGTTTTGATTTATTAAAATTAATCAACAATTCTGGGAATTGTAAGTTTTTCTCCCTCACCTGTGTTTCGATCAACTGTATTTTATAAGCCATGCTATTAACTGTTTCTTCTGATGATAGCAATGCGGGATTAGCAACGGTCAATTTCGATTTTCGTCCTCTGTTGATGGCAGTTCTAACTTTCTCCATTAATTCTCTAAATATTGCGGAATAAATTGTTAGTATTCAAATAACTCTCGATGTAATTTTGCTTTTTAATACCTTGCTTCAGAAGTTTTCTTCTGAGCTTGCTTAATAGCTTCGTTTTTAGCATATTCCGCCTTATTTACGTATTTAGCAATTGCTTCTTTAGCCTAAAAAATTAAATTAAGGCAGTTTAACTATTATACTCTACAAATTATTAAATTTCTTTTTATAACCTGTTTTGAAGCATCCAAATTTTCTTCCAATTTTTCAATGTAGGTTTTAATGCTGGAAACAGCAGCGTTGTGACCAGCGATAGCAGTTTGGCCAACTTTTTCTAAATTATCAGTCATCTCTTTCAAAATTTGAGTTAACGCTAGAATTTAAAATAACACAAATAAGTAAAATTATAATAAACGTGATGAATTTTTAATTTAACCAGCATTCTCTGCTGCTGATTCCGTTTCTTGCATCGATAATCTTTGTTGCAGCGCTGCATCTTCCGACTGCATTAGTCGTTGAAAAGCTGGTGATTTAGGCTCTGCAATTATCTCTGACGAGGCTAAAAAACAATTTTAACATTTTATTCTATTATTTCTACACTTCTTAACTAATGAAAACCAATTGCCGGTTCACCTTGTGTTGGCTGTTCTATGGGTGCAGTGGAAGATGATTTAACAGCGGGTGGTTCTTTTCGTTTTGTTTCAATCTCATCATGTTTTTTTACAGGCGAAGGAGATGGGAGTGGTTTTGGTTTCTCAGGTTGTTTAGTTACAACGGGCTGAACCCTGGATCAAAATAAATTAAGTAAGGTCTTTAAAACGTAAATTAAATTTTTTTTCTTAAATAAATCCATCAATTACTCTTTAGCAGTATCTAAAATGTAATCCAATACATTCTCTGAAAACGGTACGTTATCCACAATCCAATTCCGAAATTTTGGATCATATTTTGCGTATGCTACAACTCCTCCGAATGATCCTACTGTAGCAACGGTTAATCCGAGAACTAACCGAGTTCGGCCTCCTCTGAAAATACAGTAAATTTATTTAGATCGAATAAATTTAAAATAACTTTATTTAATACCTGGAATTACTCGCCGAATGAACTAATCTTGCATTATTAGCAGTTCTTCGAGGAAGAGAATATGAACGATTTACCTAAAACAGAAATTTACTTAATTTGCCTGTATTATAAACAATTCCTGCTTAACTCACATTATAAGCGGCTTCTTTACTAAACTTTTGAGTTATCCTAAACATATTTTACTAGCAAATATTCTTATAAATGAATCGTTTCACGTTCGAAGACAGCGTCGGCTAGTTCTAAACCATCGAGGCCAAGCAAGAGCGCCATCTAGTGGTAAAAATATAATTCGTCACGTGGGAAAGCGTTAGAGCAAAGTGTCCTTCAAAACGACTACGAGATTATTTTTAGTTACTAAAGTTATTTTTCATTTAAAAAAAAAGTGTTTTATTTTTATGTAGAAATAAAAAAAACAAAATATTTTTAATACGGGGCTATATAATTTGTTTAGTAATTAAAAAGAATTAAAAACGATGTACAAATTTATTTATTTATTGTAAAAATTCAATAAGAATGAAGACATCAATTGCTCGTTAAGACGTTTCGCGTTCAACTTTGGCAACTTTACGATATTCTTTCACAAATGTTTTGGAACACTGCATTTCGGTCCAGCTGATTGGTACCATACGAATTCCTATAAGTAAAGAAAATTTTGTTATTTAAATTTTTTTCTTCTTTCTGTTGAAAAAATAAGTTTTACCTGCTTCACTGAGAGCAATTACAACTCCTAATTCATTTTCTGCCGTTGTTAATATGTAAGACCGAGATTCACCTAATGATAGCTGTAAATTGTTAAAGAACTTGACTCATCAAATGCTATTTTACAATAAATTTTTGATAAATAAGGATACAACTCTGCCCAAGACTATATCCCCAGGCCGAAAACAATTTTGCATTTTGACAGAATCTCGTTCTGTAGCACGAACATCTTCTTTTCTAGTAATTAAAAACATTTTTCAGTCTTAGCTCAAGGCTTTAATGTTTTTTAAATTTCTAATTACCTAATAATGCCACGAAATGGTTCCCTTAACATCGTGTCTTGTACGCAAAGAATGGCACATTTACAAAATCGTGGATTTACGTTTAGAATTCTGACTGTAACGATGTTGCCGACTGATGGGACTATATTTCTTTCATTTTTCCGTTTCACTTCAACCACGGTTTGCTGTTAAATTGTTTAAAGTATTTAGAACATAATTATAAATTCAATTTTCAAAGTAAATTCAACCTGATCAAGTTCTGTTTTATGTAAATGTCCTGTAACACTTGCTATGATATCTCCGTTTTGCGCATAGGTACCTTGTCCACTTTGGTGTCTATCATCCAAGCCACAAATGACATGTCCTAAAATAAAAAAATTCACGTTATAAATATAAATTCCATTTGTTAAATATCTCTAATTTTACCGGGAACTATTATTTCCGTTTCGTTCATGTGGTCTCTAACGCAAGCCGCCATATTGTTTTGTTCACAGAAGCTGTAATCACAGAAGCGATGCATTGCGGGATTGAATAGCAGCGCCA
>JAQFZP010002655.1:0-12773 GCA_034695745.1 Geophilus truncorum | reverse complement strand
ATGCCATAGGAAAGCATTGGATGAGCCCCTTCAGTTGATTGTGAATGGACCAAGGGTGTTCTCTCCCGACCAATTTTTCGTGTGGACAGTGACAGAAAAAATATTTTCAAACATGATGGCCAAACCCTATTCCTGCGGGATTATAGGTGCGCTTGTATTTCCACTTGCAGATTTTATCCTGCAAAATCATTCAACCCTAGATCAACAGCACAAAAAGGAAACGTGCACCGTTTCTTGATCGATTGAATTCCCAGAATAGTCGTATATTGCAAGTTGTAAAAAAAAAAATGTAATACGAGAGGATGTTTACTTTATTTTAACGATTGCTGCTGGTTTTATTAGGCTCGCAAGATAAAAGGTGGTTAAGATTTCTTTTACAGTTAGGTTAGGTGATAAAAAAAATTTGTTTACCATCGCTATTTTTACCATAATTCGTCATAATTTTGTGTATAATACTTCGCCTAATTTTTTTATAATCAATATCGTAGTTAGCTCATATAAATTGTTGATTTTGTGTGTTTTATCACGCAAGCAGAGACTTCAAACAGACTTTAGTCAGAATTTTTTGAGCCAACAGGTTTGTGTTTATGCCAGGTTTGGGATTGATTTGACCAGCTGCAAAAACAATGAGCAATTCCAAGCATGGAAATGAGTCACCAATGCTCTTGCTATTTTTCTGCTGTTGTTATTCATTAATTTATTAATTACTAATTTATTTTTTTTAGATGTTTGATTCACGCTATTATTTTAATTATTTATTCAATTATATATTGTTATCAATGTCATTGCAGTAAGTGACATGGAGAGAAGAAGGAGTGACTTTCAGATACCCCCGCTATGGAAGTCTTATTGTAAGCATCCGTTTTACGAACAGCAATTTTTACCACTTGATTAAATTAAACAAAGCGTTTTTCATTGACCTTTCAATTTTGCAGTGTACCAATTGCAACAGCAGGCGCCGATTCCACACAAAGTCGTGTGTATTAGGGAGGTAAAATTTGACACCGAACCATCTATTATCTAATTGACAATAACAAACTTTAAAATAAAACATTTTCCTTTTTAGATTCATAACAGACCACCTTTTTATGGGAAGGAGTAAGTTTTCACAGCTTATCTGTAATATTGGGAGTTATTTTAATTTTTTTAAAATTATTTTTAAGGTTTCATGGTATGATTTCTCGCGAGCAAACCGACATATATCTGAATGATAGAGAAGGCGCCTATTTGGTTCGCGAAAGTCAAAGAGCACCGGGAACGTTTACCCTTTGCATGAGGTTTGATGTAGTATAATAATTACATTACAATATAATATAACACGAAAATATTGACATTATTTTATTTATTTTTTGTTTAGGTTTGCTGGAATAACCAAAAACTTTAAACTGTATTACGATGGCCAGCATTTTGTTGGAGAAAAACGTTTTTATTCTATCCACGACTTGGTGGCCGACGGGCTCATTGCTCTCTACTTAGAGATGAAAGCGGGCGACTATATTGCCATGATGTGTAACGAATCTAATTACGAACTTAGTCCTTACATGACTCTAAATTCTCGACGACGTAAACGCAACCGTCCCGATCCGGCATCCCCTGATTTTTACGAAAGACCACCTGATGATGTTGTGACAAAAACGGTAAATTGTATACATACAGAAAATTACGGTATCTATTTTCGAATTTTAATTTAAATTTTTTTTAAAAATTAAAACGCAGGAAGAAATTCTGGCAGCTGCATTTGAAAGGAATAGCATAAATGTACAGAATTATGAGAAAAATCACGTTTTTAAGGTTATTATTAATCATTACCGTTATATGTAATAAAGTGTGTTTATAATGTACTTGTTTTAACAGGTGCATAATTTTAAAGGTCTGCATTGGTGTGATTTTTGTGGAAATTTCATGTGGGGTTTGATTGCTCAGGGTGTTAAATGTGAAGGTATTGAATCATGTGTAATTAATTTATAGATTGTGAGGTGATAAATTGATTTGTGGTATTCTAGATTGTGGGTTTGGCGCACACAAAAAATGTTCTGAAAACGTACCTAACGACTGTTGTCCCGATCTGAAGCACGTGACGCGAGTATTCGGCACCGACCTCACAACCCTAGTCAAAGCACATAATACTGTTAGACCTTTTGTAGTTGATATGTGTATCAAAGAAATCGAACTTAGAGGTAATGCAATTATAAACTTTAATACTGTAGTTATAACATTTAATAATTTTTATTGGTAAACAGGCATAGGAGCCGAAGGTTTATATCGAGTTTCAGGTTTCAATGACGATATTGAAGCTTTAAGGCTTACGATTGATAAAGGTTAATAACTTGTTATAACTGGTTTTACTTGAATAACAAAATATTTTTAATAGATGGAGAAGATGCAAACATCAGCAGAGAGGCCTACGAAGACATTAACGTGATTGCTGGTGTTCTCAAACTGTATTTCCGTCTGCTTCCCATTCCACTGATAACTTTTGATGCGTATCCTCTTTTTCTTGCTGCTATTCGTAAGTTTGTATATATCTCGTAGGAATATGGTAATTTAATTTGAATTTGTAATTAATAACGCAGGAAAGCCATCTCAGGAGGAGAAACTGCCATTTCTTAAGGAAGCCATTATGACATTGCCACCAGCACATTATCAAACACTGAAGTATTTAATGGCGCATCTCCACAGGTAACAAAATCAAGTTATTTTTAGTAATGGTTAAAAGGTTAATGTGCTCGATTGTCCATACAACATTTAAATTTTTTATTTTTATCTGTTGTATTGTTCGTCTGTTTATTTACCTTCACAATAGTTTAAAAATGCAGTCGAAATATTGCGCAGTGTATGCATATTTAGATGAACAGAAATAGTAGGGAAAAGTGGACTGAATGAGAAAGGCCAAATCAATTGTTTTAATGGCAGTTATAAGAAGTAAGAGTAATATAAATGGATATGGCTATTGTTTTGATTAAGCATCATTATTCTATCACCTATTTGACCATTTTCCATTTATTCAAGGTCTTAGAATATTGTATTAAGTCCAGATCCAAAATATGTAGTTATTCTTCTATTTGCATCACAATTAATTAAATTATTAATGGAATTTAACAAGAGGTCAAAGGGCAGAAAAATAAATCAACTTGAAGAATAATGCAGAGAAGCTAGTCGAAAATGAAATCAAATACAGTATTAGTAATTTTTATAAAAAAAAATTAACTAATAATTTAAAACTGGATACCAACTCATATTGTACGTGTATAGGTGAAGGCTTGTGATGCAATTACTAATCACAAAGACCTGAGTTGTAATAATTTTTTTCGTAAAGAATTTTTGTAAATTTTTTTGATAGTTGAAATGAATGAAAATTTATAACAACTAAGTTGATGAATTTTAACACCTTGAACCATGAAGTTCCATTTTTAAAAATTAC
Source organism: Geophilus truncorum (assembly GCA_034695745.1). NCBI lineage: Eukaryota > Metazoa > Arthropoda > Chilopoda > Geophilomorpha > Geophilidae > Geophilus > Geophilus truncorum. The sequence goes on along the minus strand of JAQFZP010002655.1, from coordinate 9,352 downwards.
AAATCAATAAGAAAAATGCAAAGTACTTATTTCTATTGCTTTACCTTGTGTTCAAGGAAAGCATGGATCGAGTGCAGAGATAGCTGTTTGCAAACATGTCTGTTGTGAAGGATTGATTACGAACTCGCACACCAAAAGCACTTAAAAAGCACATCATTATCATAATATCATCATATTTTTTTAAATCCATTTTACACATGGCCTATTTAAAACACCGGTTACAAATTAATATAATTATTGATAAAAAATATAAAATTTTATTTTGAAAATGTTGTTTATAGGGTAGCCGAGAGGTCCAAAGAGAATTTAATGCCAACTCATAACCTGAGCACAGTTTTTTGTCCAACGTTGATGCGCTCGCCAGACTTGGGCACACCTGATTTGTCCGTATGGAAGTACGAAAGTGCAGCCATAGAAATGCTCATTACTCACCAAAAAATATTATTCGATTAAGAATGTGATTTAAGATTCCACTTAACTAGATGGAAACCATTCATCATTTCACAATAGAGACGCAATTTTCTAATTGATTTTTTTTTTTTTTAAATTTTTGTAATGTGTCTTGAGGGAGAAATTCGAATGAATACCTGAACGAGGCCGATCGAGAGAAAAAAAAATTGATTGGAAGTTGTCTTCCCTTGGATATGAACCTTGATAAACGAGACAATTTATTCATAATAATTAATCATTAAATGTGATGATTCTTCTTTTTCTACCTCAGCAATAATCCCTAACCCTTGTTATTTAAAACTACTTATCGAGCTTAATTTGATGAATATTTACGAGTATTCAAACCAAAGATTACACTTGGAAAGGGAAGACAATTTTTTAAGACATTATAAGGGATTCAGAATGGTTGCATCTGGTTTATATTCTCTATTTATACCTATAATACTCCACTTATTATAGAATTTGTATATGACTAAAGACAGTTGACCCTAAATGTTTCAAAGTAAATGTTAATCATCATATTTACTTGTATGTTATTTTTGTTTTAATTTGCTTTTTTTATTTTTTGGTTGCTGACCAATTGATTAATAATTCATCATTTCTTTTTTAACTCCTCCCAAAAAATCAATATAAATCATGATTCATTTACCTTTGTTATTACTACGAAATCTGGATAATGATTACGGGATAATTAATAAGGTTGAAATATCATGCAATTTCTTTCTTTTTTTTTCCAATTACGATAATTGTATTACCGTACAATTAATGTTATTATTATTTTTATTATTAAGGCTGTGTTTTAAATTGATGCTTTAATTTGTGATTTCTTTCTATTTGGACCTGTGATAAATGACGTTTGTAAATATTTGGTATAATTTTGCCCATTTCCTTTACCTAGATTGTATTAAACGCCCATTTTATTTGTATATTTTGATAGGACTCTGGTAAGAAACCCCCAAAAAAAAGTTAAAGGTACAGAGTGATAAGTTAGAAAAAAGTTGGGACACGACAAATTTTTAAGCTTACAAAGATAGATTTTTTTTTTTTTTTAAATTTATAATTTTTTCGCTACTTATACTCTAATAAGGTGCTAGTTAAATAGTCGATAACTGTAGCTTTCGAGATTCACCACTTGAGCTCACCAGTGCCTGTGGCTATTTGAGCAGTTTTATTTTTTTGTTATTTCTTCACTGCCTAATCTCAGCTCGGCAAAATACTATAAAGTTGTGTCTACAAAATTAGCACTTGTGCTAATATTATCAATTCACAACACTCGAGTATACATTTTTGGCCATTAATTAATTTGATATATTTTGTGAGTTTTTCTTATAATTTTTATATGTAGCATATACGTGTTATAGGAATTAGCTTATTTAAATATTTCTCCAATCGAATTTTGTAATTATAACGAAGAAATGGAGTTTTCTATCTGTAGTAATATGGTATTACTAGTATTAAGATGTGCTCTGACAAATTGAATGTTTTTATTAATTTCTTTATTTTTTAAATATTAAATATTAAATTAAAAATCAAAGGCTCCTGTAATTTGAAAGTTTTATGAATCAATGTTAGCTAATTCAAACTTCTAAAAAAAAATTTAAATTTTTTTAGAATGCGTAAATATTTTTGATTGCAGCAATTCGATATCCTATACCTTAAAGACATTCATATTGAGTTGCTTCGGACAAAGTAACATTTAAATTTTAAAATAATTTAGGGCAAATAAAAATTATTTGTACATTTGCTTGTTATTCAATATGTGGCTACATTTTGTCCCAAATTTATTGCAATCCCTTGTTAAATTAAAAAAAAAATGCGGTTTGCATTGTATTTATATTATACCCCCAGTTATTGATTAAATAATCTAATAGAATTCTGAATGATGAAAAAAAAAGTGTTTCACGATTTTTTAAATTAGATTTTGTAATAATATTTATACATGTACAATTTATTTACGGAAAGACGTAAAAAGTAAATTCTTCGTGATTATATATTCGTGTTATATTTTCATTTCATCTTTTCAACATTTTCATCCTTGAAAAACCAAGATTAAGAATAAAATGTGAAAATTTGCACATTTTAAACGCCAGATTAAGTCAGGTGCTAGAACTTTGTTTCCTTTTATTTACATTTATGTGACAAGGTTTAACCTTTGAGAAATGAGCGAGGAATTTAATTATTTTATTACAAAAGAAGACAAGAGAAAAATAAAGACTTTGTTATGCAACGAATGAATTGGATTAGGTGGTTTGTGCATATCAAGGGCAACTTAAGCTGCCAAGCGTTTTATCATCGCCGAAAGCAGAATTTCACATAATAGAAATTTGCCAACGTTGTAAATAATCCTTGACAAATTTCTCTTCTCTGGTTAAAAGTGATGTCGCGATATGAGTTTTGTTTGGTAAATGTTGATAAAATGCTTTTATCTGTTTACCAAGGACAAGGTCAAGAGAAAGCTCGGAGTGGAACCATAAAATACAGACGTATTATGTAGTAATAAAATTAGAGAAGAAAAGGATGGAAAGGACATTCACTCGCGCATTGTACGCTTCATGCCGATGACTCCGTTGGGTGGAGACCCAAGTCTGATGATCTCACGCGAAGTAAGAGGGGGAAAAGAATAGATTTATACCTAGAAAGAGGCGATGATACTGATGACACATGCATGATATGCTGCATACATTTTTTTGTTACCACTTTCTAGGATAAGGAGATTGGAATTTCTCCTCGATCATTTGTTTCCAACTCGTGGATAACTATGTGAGGTTTTTATTAAAAATTAAAAACTTCCGTGTTGTGTTTTGTTTTGTTTTAGAGCAAATATTTGAGGTTAATTGCAAGTTTATCAAGCCTTATCACTTAACAGCTGCTCAGTCAGGTGGTGGAAAGGGATTTCATTTTCTCGTAGTGATGAGATAATTTTATAAAAATTAAAAAGTAAAGGGAAAGGAAGATATGAAACACGTGGATCGGAAGATGGAAGATAGAGAAATTAATTTATAGCCAATTCCAGCTGATGATATGTACAAGTATTTGTTTTTTTTTACTATTGTATCACAGGTTACATACACTTTATATCCACTTTATGTATTGGCACAGCTATATTTTTTTCGATTTGTTATTTCTTATCAAATTTTACGGTAAGTGATTACAAAGGAATTACAAAGTAAAACATTTGAAAAAAAAGAACTTTATATTTACATATTACAAAGTTTGGAATAATAAAAAAAAATAAATTGACTAGTTTAGAGGCACATTGATTTTAAAAAATAACGATATTAAAATGTAAATTTTCCCAAAATTATTAACTACTTAAAAACAAACCAACATCTTAAAAGTCAAACTCACTATTAGGTCACTGACACGCCCGTTTAGAACACAACAAGGTTTCGTTATAAAAATCCCTTATTTTTTCCTTGATGGACCGGTTCGAGTTCCTGCCCAGCTATGCAAAACATTATAGTCAAAAACCTTGATCACTTCTAGCGATGTGGGCGGTTTGAAAGCCTTGTTAAACCAAACTTTTTCAAAGTGTAGTTTGTAAGGCAGCTGAGCTATCATTAACTCTTCCGTGCGCTTTTTTCGCTCTTTCCTTATCTCTAATAGCAGCTTTTTCCTCGTCTTGTTTCCCATTGGCTTTTCTCATGCAATTTTCATCATTTTCTTCATCGGTTTCTTTTTCTGCACTGGAATTCCCAGACACCTTCTTACTGTCGGTTAAATTCGGGTTGTCGAATAAACCCGACCTTCGTCTCGACCGTTGCTTAAAACGTCCCGAGCGACTTACGGACATTCGATCTCCCCGATTTCTGAGTGACCGCTCGAGGTTCGGTGGATCTCCGTTCCAGTCGTCGATCACTTCGGCACATTCGGTTTTCTGAATGGCAGGTGACGTCTTCTGTTTGGGCTTAAATATCCTCCAAAAGGAAGCCATTTGAGATCAAATTTCGGTGTCTTAATGAAATGGGATAAGTTGCGTGCGAGCTAAAGCAGGCTCATTGCTGGACGAGCAGGTGATATCTAACTGCTTCAGCGCATGACACGAATAGTTTCTCTCAGCAGACACCTGAGCTCTGCAAAATGGAACGAACTAGGGATTCGAGGATTGGTCGGGCCCAAAGGTACGCCAATGGGAACACAGCCGCCAAATCCAAGGTACGTTCTGCTGCTCTTGATACAGCACCGACTCCTACGCAATTTTTATATCTTTCTTTCCGTGAATTCATACCTGATAACAAAACAAAAATACATAAAAATACACGTGAATCAATTTGACTGCGCGTGGAAATAAAACGCAGGATTAAAATATTTATTTTTTTTGTTTTTTCATGGTCACGCTCTTTTAATTTTAGAGATCAAGTAATGAAAATAATAGCGAATTAAATATAATCGGTTAATTAAGAAAGTTAATCAGGTTATATTTTTTTCGCACATCCTGGATCTGAGGCAATTCTATAGTAGAAGTGAGGTAGGAGGTGTTTCTGTACCGAATTTATAAAATATGACGCGACACATTTCTCATCTTTGTTGTTCACAGGCCCAAAATTTGGGCATAAATGTATAGGATGATGCTAACCTAACCTTTGTACTCATTTTGGTGCCCTTTAATGCAGCTTATCACTGTTTATCACATCAAGCAGTGACATTTTTTGTTGACTCGTGATAAGATTTGCAAACATTTTGAATGCATATTATTTTTATAAAATGAATTATCAGATTACAAGGTATATTATAAAAAGTGAATTTAAATGCTTTAAAAAAAACTTGTTTGTTTTCTCATCAGTGCGACAAATTTGATGTGTATTGTTTTCAGGTCAAGATCACGCTTAGTGTATTCTAACTACTTGAATTAAATGAGGTCGCTATGCTAGCTGGTGAGCCCAAAGGATATAGGTGGAATTAAATGACATTGTTGATATGTTTATTTGAATTTAAAGGTTATCATTTTTATATAAATTTCGGTATTGCAGATCTTAGCATCTTAAAAATTTACATATTAATAGCATTAATTTCGTAAACAGGATGGTACATAATCACAACACCTCGCAGCACTGTAAAACATTTGAAGGTCAATGTTAAATTGTCTCATAAATCCATTTAATATTCACAAATGATATCTGCGAACGTGCTACCATGAATTGGTACTGCTGTAAAAGGAGAAAAAATATTTAGTAACGGCGAGAAGGAAGTCTATTAAATTCTAAACGCCTTTTCTTAGATATTCAAGTGCAAAGGCCCGTGACCTTCAAGTTTTAATTGAAGGTATTCTATTGTTTAGCGGCTGAGTATTGACCTTTGTCATCTGCAAGTCTACATTTGCTGATATATTGCTTATTAGTTTACATTTTTCCGCAAAAAACAAAAAAACAAGGAATAAATGATAAAATGCATGATAGCATTTGTCGATAAATCTATTTTCTTATTTTATCCAATACAAATTATTATTACATTATTAATTATATCAAATGAATACAATTTCACACAACGGCTGTTTAAAACTACATTAAAATTTACATTTTTTTGTAATTTTTTTTATTTATTATGTAGGTGTTTATATTTATTTTAATGCTACATATATAGTAATTAAGTTAGCTGCACTTTATTTTTTTTTTGTGGAAGATGATTATAGTTTTGACCTCAATCCTCACTAAAATCACATAAAATATCACTTGTGTTCACATTTGTGCATTTTTTTTCTCTCATTTTGTTTATTTTAAGTTTGAAATTTCTCATGATATAACAAAAAAACAGAATTAATTAAACTAACGTGTTTTTGTAGTTAGTTTACTTATACCTGCTTAATTGTGGTCTCTGAAGCTATTTAAAAAATTAGTCATTCTTGATTTGTATATTATTTGAAGTGATTACAAAACATAATTTTATAAAATAATGTGCTGAAATCACTGAAAATGTGCCCTTATTAATTTATCTATTTTTAAAAAATAATTTATCTTTCAAAAATTAAGTAATCAAAACGATAAAAATAGAAATTATTGTGTTGTTTACAAAATTATTCTTATGTCATGAGATTTGCTGCAAGTATTGTTGTTTTGTCAGTTTTGCATATAGATGACATGCAATACAATATTCAGAAAATATAAGTTTAACATTTTGTTGATGGTATTACAAACAAATGAACAAACAAACAGAAATCACACACGATATACTCACACACGTTAGATCATTTTGGGCAAATTTGAAATTGGATATAATTGATTACGAATTTGAAGACAAGATTCAAAGTTTCAATATCTAATTAACAGCATTATTACACACATTAAGTAAGCATAAAGTTAAAAATTGAAATAATTTTTTTTCATTATTCAATTCCACGTATCAATAAAAGTCATAATAAAACTGAGCAATTCATTTCGAGTTCCAACCTCATCTCATAGCAAAATATAATCTCTCTTCATTTCCAACAGGTCTTATTACTTACATTTGAATTCCGATAAAATATTATATACATTCCAACAATCAACTGCCATCTAAAAATTGCATATAAAAATTGTGGACTTTTTAAAAAATATTACATATCTCGTTAACGAGCTTTGTAATGTAAAAAATGGAGGTTAGAAATTAATTTTACATTTAAATATTAAAACTTCTTACACGAATAACGAAATTCAATTTAAACTAAGTCAGAAAAGTAAGAAAAACAATGGAAATGATTTTAATTGGAACACATTATCGTTTGGAAGGAAATGCAATTTCCATCAAATCTTCGGCACCGATAACTGAGCATTCGTTATGGATATAAGCCCGTGCTTCGTCCAATAGTGTCTCTACAGTGATGACCTCACTACCTTCCTCTTGACCATTAACATGCTGTAATTTAAAAAAAAAAAAAAGTTGAATTATCATTTTTAAGTTGTTATTAAGTTGTCTCACATTGCTCGTAGAATCAATAGAATCCCTTTCATCGTTGTTGTCGAATGTTGATTTATATCGCTGGCTGAAGTGGGTGAGAATAAGAGTCCCTGCGTGAATCAGATTGGCAAAAATAGCGGCCATCGCTGAAACAACAATTTAGTTTTATTACAAAATAATGTTTTTTCAATTTTATTTTATTACATGGTGTTGAATGGCCATGTTCAATAGCTTTTTCCTTCAAGGAATCATCTAGCGTTGCCTCGTGCACAAGGACATCGGCATCTTTGGCTGCCACGGCTATAGATGACGGGTCGCAAGTGTCACCCAAAATGACGACTTTTCTTCCTTGTCTCGGAGGTCCAACCACATCTTCCGGCCGAACCTTCGGAGAAATAATTTTAATTGTGTCAATCGAGTGATTAAGTTGCATTTTCATACAGTGATCCCTATAGGTGTTGTAATTGAATGTCCTGCTTTTAGTTTGGCGTAGATAGGTCCTGGAGGTACACCAAGAGCATTCAGTTTAGCGGCATCGAGTCTAGAAATCAAAGATTAAACATCTAATTGGTCAAGTAAGTGATGGTTTATATTAGAGGTTATCTTTTGTAGAGTGAATATTATTAGCGAATTTTAAAAAGTGACATTGTGAGGCTTAGAAAATGTTCACAAAATTCCTATTATATTTTTCTTACTTTCCAGGTTGTGGTGGTTCTTCTATTATGTAACCAAAGCATGGAACTCGATGTTTAACCCATCCAGCTTTAACGATTACTTTTAGCGACTCCAAACTATAAAAAAAATTAAAAAATTACATTTAATTTTTAACATTTTTATAATGATAATGATGCACTTACACGGGCCAAACACTGTCACAACCCGAGTGAATAGTCCGACCTGGTTTTTCATTTGGATGGAACTTTGAATTGCTTTGATAATCACATACTAAATTCTAATTTATTTTCAAAAATTAATACAATTAATGATGATTATGATGAATTTCAAAAATTGACAAACATACACTCCAATCCTGTGGATACTGCTCGGGAATAGTAGCTAATTCGTGGACGACATAATCGTAGCTGAGAAAAGTGTGGGATAATTCAAGACTGACTCGTAGGTATTTCCGCAACCCTTCAGGTCCGAATATTTCTATAGGTTCGGTTCGATCTGGCACCTGTGTTCCGATCGTAGCCAGTAAACCGGGCAAGCCGAAGATCTAAAAAAAAATTTAATTTTATTTGGAATAAAATTTAATTTATAAATTAATTAAATTGAGGGCGTACGTGATCGCCATGGAGATGAGTGATAAAAATTTTGCTGATACGTCCAATTCGAAGACTGCTTTTCTGCACTTGTACTTGGGATCCCTCTCCGCAATCAAACAACCACACGGAACCGTCTGAAAATATAAAACCACCAGAAAATCTTACATATATCGTATGAATGAACGAGTCATCACATTTAAAACGCCCACGTATGTAAATAGATCGTGCTCACGACCTTTCTAAGTAAACAAAGAAATATATTTTTAATTTCCAGGTTATCTATTTCACAATGATTTACTTAACAGAAATTATATTTTGTTAATTAACTAAAAATGATGGTATTTTATTGATTTTGTCCAGTCAAGGTCAAGGTAAACCTTTAAATTGACGACGTCTCTCTATTGATCGACATTTAAGAAACGACAAACCGTGATAAATTTAAGTTTTCTTGATCGGAATTTTATTAAAAATGTGAATTTGTAAATAATTTACCGTCATGTCGAAGTCCAATACATGAAACGCCACGCGCAGCAGTCGGATAACAAGACCCTGTGCCTAGGAACGTGAAGTGCATTCAAGTTGGCCACACAGAAAAAATAAAAAGTTTACCACGACTTAACGTTATTCACAATGTTTACGACTGTGATGAGTTGGTGCGAATCATAAAAAGCATCGTCAGGTAGTCAGAATCATCGCGTAGGCGAGGGATGCGGAAAAACAGCAGCAGCAACACCCCCGAGTATCACAAGTCCAACTCCAGATTC
>JAQFZP010002654.1:0-12777 GCA_034695745.1 Geophilus truncorum | reverse complement strand
AGAGATAAAGCGGAAAATAACTGTTTGCACGGATTTCAGGATGTTTTTTCTACTCTGCCGGTTATGAGAGCTGGCCGGTCACGAGGGAGTTTTTAGCGTAGGGGGACATTGAAAGGGATTGGGTCCGAGACTTTTGGCCGGATTTGAGAGCTGGCCGGATTTCGTTATGTCCGGATTTGAGGGCGTTGACTGTATTGTTTATTTGATTCAAGAGTTAAAAATACTGAGGCATCATAGAAAGCAATAAAATCATCTGATTCTAAGAAAAAGTCTAAAAACGTCACAGAGTTTGAGGAAACGCCTCTAAGAGCTACGGAACGTAAACGGATGTACGGAGCCAAAGAAAACTAAAATATTAATATTGTAAAAAAGGAAAAACTGGTTTTAAAAATTACAGCGTGGTTGCCGTAGGTCTAATTAGAATCAATCCATTCATTATCATTTCTAAATAAAGTCATAAACCTTATGTACGGTACTTTAATTATAAATCTTGATATAATTTTACTTCAGCCCCCGAAAACCATCTTCAAGAATATGTCGTTGACACATCCTAGACGAATTGTAAAAAAGTGAAATTGTTCCGAAATTGTTTCGAGATCGCATTCTATTATGGTGAGTATTTTCATGTATTTTATAATTAAAATATAATTTACTGGTTTTACTTTAAAAATATTTATAAGAATAGATCAATATCAAATTAATATCAATAAGTGTCAGGTACCAGCTAAAATCTGTATGTGGTGCAGTCGACTCTCTTATATCCGGCCACTCCTTTTATCCGTTTCTGAGACTGAGATGTTAAGAACAACGAATCATTCTCTCTGCGATTGCGACTACAGTTGCATCACTTTCTTTTGTCAACGAAAATGGAGACAAAGAAGTGAAAATGGGATTCCATTACCGTATAATGCGAATCTTTGCTGGCCATTACTTTACACTTCGATTTTTCTTTGATAGGTACTACTCTTTTGGTAGTTTTTGACGCGTTTGGTAAAACGCATGTCAAACGTTTTGAAATTTGAGGAATTCGTTTCAATTTCTACAGGACAAATTAAAAAGTTTTAAAAACCGGTAAATTGCGGTCCGTCTACCGGCAAACGATAGAAACAAAATTTCGATAATTTTTACCGTCGGTAAAACCTGGTAGAGTAACCCTATACCAAGTAGGGAACGAGGGAAAGTAAGGAAAATTGCAAACGGTTTGCACTAACTTGTAAGAAAAGCATAAGTAATTCGCATTCTCTAATAAAATTTAAAAATAAAATAAATTTTTATTAACATTTCTTAAACCTTACAATTTAACAACTTACACCACAACCTTACAGCGACTGAATACTATTGGTAATCTTATAAAATAGCACATATGGTGCATCGTTGCACATGTCCTCTAGAAATCACTCTTGGCGTGGATGGAGTCGAATCACCCGGACTATCCGACTCTTCCAGCATCGGCAAACTCTCTTGCCTTTGAGTGACCAATGGATAAGACACCAAATCTGCCAAAGACATGCGAGAAGTCCATTGGTGAGATTCCACAACATCTGCAAGAGGCGGTTGGTCATCTGGCGGCTTCTCCGGCAACACGGGGTCAACGTAACGGCCGACTCGTAAACAAAGTTCGTGGAATTTGGTCTCCCAGTCTGCGTGGACACCACCACCACCGTGACCACCAGAACCTAGAAAGTTTTTTTATAAATTTTTATAAATGTAAAAAATTATTATTTTTTTTTTTACCATCAAATCCAATGTAAAGCAATGGGCCTAAAACAAGGGCCATTGCACCTGGTGGAGGCCAAGGTGTTTCCTGAATCATAGCTGGAACAATTGGTTTTCCCAGAAGGTCAGCTAAGATGACCTCTTGACTACATACATTTGAAACTACATATTTTGGAGTTATACAAGACACAACCACCTATAATAAGAAAATCACAATTTTACCAAAATTTTCATTAACTTTTAGTGCACCATGCCGAGTCGAAATAATTCATGCTATATTAGAAAATATGACAGATGACTTGTGAGTTAGCTGAAATTTCTTGACTTTTTCTTTGAATTATAAAAAAACGTATTGCAGAAGATAATACAGCCACAACTGCTATTTAAAACAAAACTATAGATACCGGTATTAAAAATAAAAGTGAAGTCCTAATATGTGCAAAATACAGCAAAATGTTGCCCCTTACAGTATGAAAGGCCACAATGTTTCAATCTAGATCATGTTTGCCTACAAACAAGAAAAGCTTGCATCAGGTTTAAAGTACAGTCGAACCTCCATGTAACGAACCATGATGTAGCGTAAACCCCGTTTTAGCGTAACCTTTTTTCCCCGACATAAGATTGACAATTAAATTCGAGTTGCAAGAACTCTTTAACATCTGTGCCTGTGCACACCATAGAAAAAACTGTTCTCTTCGAGAACGAGGGTCGACGTTTCAAGTGAAAGTTGTTCACCGTTATCAAGACATCTACGGGAGAATACTACACAATTGCCAACTATAGTATATAGTAAACAGCCGAAACGTTTCTGTCATGTTATGAGAACATGGCCGACGAGGTTTCGTTTTGACTGAAAACAGAAAACTAAGATTTAGAAAGAAAAGGAAGATATTGTCGGGGTATTTTGAGGGAAGGTTCAGTGTTGATTGGGTTTTTGTTATTTAGGATCGCAACACTTTCGAGAAACAGGCGATTGGAGAGGGACTTAGTAGTGTGGATAATGCGAGTGTTATTCCAATCCATGCGATGTTGGGAAGTTTTCGCATGAATTGCAGGGGCGGTCATATTTTTGTACGTGTTGTAGCTTTTAATGTGTTCAGTTAACCGGGTTCTCAGAGCGCGTTTTGTTTGACCGACATAAGAAAGAGGACAATGTTGACAAGGAATTTCGTAGACGACGTGTGTACGAGACAGGAATGAGGGGGAAGTGTAGGGAGTGCCGTTCTGTAGTAAGTTTTTGAGATTGTTGTTGTTTTTAATGTAAGTGTGGATGCCGATTTTTAGAAGAAGTTTTTGGACGTAAAGAGTGCCGGTGCCGATGTAGGGAAGAGGATGGCGAAAATCAATGGTTTCACTGTCACGTTTTTTGGGAAGGGAATCGTGAAGAGCGAATTTTTGGAGAAGATGGGGAGGAAATTGGCTTCTTGGCAGAACATGGAGGAGATGGGAAACTTCGTGGGAGCGATCGGACGTGTCTTGTGTGTGGGTGTGTGCACGACGGAAAAGGGAAGAGAGCACCGAGAGTCGATGGCTTAGGGGGTGGAAAGAGTTAAAGTTGAGATATCGGTTCGTATGAGTCGGTTTTCGGTAAGGAGTGGTCCAGATTTGTTCGAGCCCAGAGTGGATAAGAGTGTCGAGGAAGGGTAAAGGCTGTGTGAAGTCAAGGGTGAATTGGATTTTTGGGTTAATCATATTGAGAGTATCTAGGAACTGTTTTGCTTTGTTTAGAGTAAAACGGGCAATACAGTCGTCGACGTAGCGTTTCCAGAAGGAGGGAGGATGAAGAGTGCATTGAAACGCAGTCGTTTCAATACTGTCGAGACTTCAGTCGGCGAGGATGGGGGAAATGGAGGAGCCCATCGCGAGACCGTCGACTTGGAGATAGAATTTGTTATTGAAGACGAAGAAAGTGGATTTAAGGACTAAAGAAATTAAATCAAGAACATCCTGAAGTTGAAGATTTGTGACAAGAGACCAAAGGGGTTGGGTTTCGATGAGGATTGATTTGGCCTGTTCAATGGCCAATTCGTGTGGGACTGAATTGTACATGTCTTTGACATCAAAAGATACGAAAAATTCGGTGGGGCTGGGGTCAAGAGAAGTGATTTCGGAGATGAAATCTACAGTGGAGCGAATGTGGGACGGCGGGATATATTTAGTGGCTTTAAGGATGAGAAGTAAGTGTTTTTCCACTTTGTTGAAGATGCCGTTTTTTGCGGACACAATGTGGCGAAGAGGGCGGTTGGGTTTGTGTATTTTCGGCTGGGCGAAGATGATGGGAGGATGGTGCGTTTTATTAGTGAGTGCGGTGATGTTTTCAAGTGTGAAGGAGTGGTTTCGAGTGCGAATAATTTCGAAGGTTTTAGTTAATTCGCGGGAAAGACCGCGAAACTGGACATTTTAAAACATTAAAAAAAGCATTTGGCGCATGCACACATAAGTCGTTATAACTCGGCTTGGGTGCAACAAGATGTCCTGAGTTCAGGTTCTAATTTCTATTTTCTTACCTTTGCATTACTAATTCCTTCATACAATTTAATCTGAAGATGATCCCCACCCCCAATTTGTCCTATGTCCATCCAGCAGCGAAAACCCGCTTGTTCGAGTCTCGTTCGCATTAGGAGAACTTCATCCTGAACATCCCAGTGATAACTCAGGAAAATAGGTGGCTGTACTTCACTTGTTTCTTCACTTTTATGAATGAGGTCTATAATGTCATCTCGATGGATGCGAGTCAGGCAGGCAATCAGCATGTCCACAGATGTCTGGGTGTTGCCACTGGTCACCAACCAATCAGCAACAAGGGCTAAGCCTGGGTTGAGGTCTTCACTGAAATGTTCTATTAAACCAAGTTTGTAACCAAGTTTGTTTGCTAAGGCTGTCCAGTCATTGCCTTCTGATCCTGCATTCAGAAGTTTCGCTGCCCCTTTCAGCCATCTTGGAACATTGCCTACAACATTCTCCATTAGAACTGTTTCGTTGTATAAGGTTTTTGTAACTGCATTTTCAGGAAGAACAGCACCAGGTCGATCTGAAGAAAGTTGAAGTTTAATATAATTATTTTGTAACTTTGAATTATATTTACTTTGCTTTATCACAGATGGGAAATGCTGGCGAATGAAGTGGGTTTTAATTCGACGATGACCACAAGACACCACCTAAAACAATTGTAAAAAAAAGTGTAAAATTGTTCAAAACACCAATTTTCAACTTTGGTGTAAATATTACATTTTAAATATACTCTTACTATTCATAACTGTTAAACACTTTTCTATAAAATCACACTTTTATGTATATCACAGGACACACTTTCACCTATTAAGTATTTAACTAATTCTAGATTATAAAATGACACTTGTTGACACCTACCCTATTTGCCAAACATTCATCAAGTAAAAGAAAATGTAAACATATTTCATCAATACAAGATTTGACTGAGTGCAATTGGCATGGAAGGCCACAAGGGCACAAAACATATGTTTGATATTGTAATCTTTTCATCCATGCACTCCTGATATCTGCAATTGCACCTTCTAAGAAATGTCTAACCTAAAACAATACAAATTAGAAATAGGGTTACCGTATATTAACATTTTTCAACTCACTTGTGCACATGCAGATGGACTTGGAAAACCTTGACTTGCTTCATTACTAGCATTTTCTATTACTGCCTTTTTTGTTATGGTCACCTACAAGTACCAAAGTTTTACACTTTTATCAACACTAGTGATTGTTGCAATATTTACCTTAATTCTTGACAACTTGTTAGAAAATATTTGCAAAAGAAAGTCATGATCAGCATCCACATGAAACCTAGCTAGGCGAGAAGATAATTTTGCAGGTTGATAACTGGATAATTCCTGAGTCCACCTTAAGGTTTTTGTCACTAGTCTTTGGTAGAGGCTAACAGGTAAAAATCCAGTAAAGTTGATGTAGAATTGGACACTTTTGTCAACAGGTGGAATCCATGTTTCCACATCTTGGTGTTTTTTCAATTGGCTCGGTATGTACCAACTTCTACTCTCTTGAGCTTGTAGTAATATTAAATCTGGGGTATTCTGAGTGTAAAAAAATTGTTATTTTTTTTCAATGAATTTCTATGGTTAGTATTTCTTACTAATGTTTTTCTTTCACATATTAGGTCATATTTATCCATCAGTGATAATAAGTTTTGTTTCTGGTCTTTCATGTCTGCCCATATTAGATTAATTAGTCCATCTTCTAAAATACCATCTTTCTTGAGTCTACTTATCCAGTTCCAAGAATTAGACCACTAATATAAATATAATGTGTAAATTATCATTTTAAAAATTAATTGGAAAGTTATACCTTTTCTTCATTTGAAGCTGCAGCAAAGACTTTACCGAAAGCTTCAATTAGCCACTCTGGATCTATGATCACTGTATGCAATAGATTTTCATCCAGACTTGATTCATAGTGAATTAGAAGTCCAAGGTCGTGGTAAAAGTCCAAGATAGAAGAAAAATTATCTCCTTCATCAATACCTTCATTTCTAGCTACTTCTTCCAACTGTAAAATAAACACAAGTAAATATATAAGTGATCAACTTTCTAAATTGAATAAAATATGGTTACTTGTTGTTTGCTGATATGTGTAATTCCCTTTTCCACTAGACTTCCCATTGCTTCTTCAAATTTTAACCATTTTAATGGTATTTCTTCTCCAATATAAGGTTCTTGGCTAACTGTTTCTTCAATACACTCTCTTAATCTAAAGACTTCTTGATCCTCTTCACAAGAATTGTCAACAGCAAAGTATCTCTTTACAACATTCTTGTTGTAGATTTTAGTTTTGATGACTTCTTCAATCTTTTGAAATTTTTCTTCAATCTTTCAAATTAGAAAAAAAAATTAATGTTTTTCGATTCTGTGCTAAATTGTATAATTTACCATTCTTCCTCTGATTTCTGGATCTGGATGTAGACTTTTCTTATGAGTTCCCACAATAATAACAGCAGGTGAACAAGATTCCTCAGATTGGCATTTGCCTACTAATGTAGGTGAAGTATGAGCATAGATACAATTGAGCCAAAAACACATTTCATCTAAATTGGTCATCTCATTTTCCTCAATTTGAATCTATTAAAAAAATAGAATTAAAAAATAATAAAATTATATTTTCTTCTGATACCACTTACCATTGTTCCATTGCTTGTTACAACAGGTGCAATTGAAGGTGCATCAAGATCATCACACAAATTAAAAACCAAAATATACACAGCTCTTCTAGACAAAAAGAGCTACAAAAGACATACTGGTAATAATTTTCAACCTTTTCAACATTTTCCACCAGTGCCTCAAATACCTGATGAATTGAATGATAGATGGCTTTCCCAGACAAATCCCATATATTTAAAAGTATATTAGATCCTAGAAACTGATTATCAAAAGACTCACTCTGCCAGTTTTCTTTACTTTGAAGAAATGAATCCACCATTTGCACCACCTTCTCAGGCAATTCATTCAAAAACTCATCTCTTAATTGTTTCATTGTCATTTCCTCCTGTTTGTCATTATCAGAGTTCTTCCTTGCATGTTTCCTTCTATAATGAGCAGTACAAACATGTTTTCTATCAGCTCTCTGCATCCATTTAGTGGCAGATGTAGGAGGCAATTCTTCACTGTTCTGGTGATGTTTTTCAGCAAGTAATAACTCCTTGGCAATATTAGCTGCAAGAGCTTCAAAGTATCCTTCTGAGACAGAAGTGGCTCCATCTTCTGAGATGCTGGTTTCTTCAGCCATCAACCAACTGCCATTGTCATGTTGATTTATTTCACACCATCCAGTTGTGATGACAGCTTCTGATTTACAAGGTTTCCTCTCATGGTAGCTATAAATATATGGGAATCATCAGTCATGGGGAAATTGATGGGAGATTGTTAGATAAAGTAGTTGTAATAATTCTACTCTTGGATGATATTTTGGTACAAAAAGTCTGATTTTATTATTAATGTCTTCTAAATATAGTTTCATTTGATGATTGCAGAATTTCTATGTAGTTAGGTTTCAATTAAATAGTATTGCTCATGGCAGCTAAAATTGGTATGTGCTTGAATGCTTTGATTTATTATTTATTAAAGCATTTGTGGCTTTCCACAGCAACATGAGTTATTTACAAAACATGAAATAATATCTTCACAACATGCTCAAATCATTAAACTGGCCACTTTAATAAAATAGTACAATACCGTACAGGACTAACCCTGCAAAATGCAAATCTAATTATAAGATTCTATAGACAAAATTCCATAGAATTATTTCTATAGACATTCCTTTCACTTGAAACTTTTTTAATAGACATCTGTAAGAAATTTTATGTTGTAATTTACAGGATAATTCAAATTTTATATGCTCCTAAGTAACTCAGTAATGATTAACAATATGTTTGATCTGATGATGGCATTGTATAGAAAATTAGGTGTGGCAAATCTAATATCGGTAGTTTAGAATTTTTTACTTTGAAAATCATTTTCAAAGTCATTCAATTTGCAAATTTTTTATTATTAAAGAGAAAGCAAAATTTCCAATTAGAAACTTGAACATTGTCAAATTATTAGTCTAAAAATGATTTGTTTCAATCACCATGTTCTAAGGAAAAAAGATCATTTTTAGAACTAAATTGAACATTGAAATGTTGCTCTCTCTTTAATAATAAAAAAAGTTGCACATTGAATGACCTTCAAAGTCAAAGATTCTGTCACAAAGTGATTTGCCACACCCAATTTCCTACACAATGCCATCATCAGATCAAATATACCTTCAAGATATTATTTGGTGCTAATACCAATTCTAAATTACCCTGTATAAGCATCAGCTTCAATACTTGCTAGTTGCATTGACAAAAGTTAAAGTTATACAAAGAGTTTAACCAATGTTAAAAAGTATACCGGTAATTAAACTCAGCTTAAATTTTTTAACTTTAGTTGGTGCAATTGGACATACAGTAAAACTCATTAATTTCACTTACCGTTGCCCTGTAAGAAGATTTTTCAGACTAGTCTTTCCAGCTCCATCTTTCCCCAAAAGAACAAGTCGTGTACGGAAGACAGGTAAAGTCCCAGAGTTCTTTGCCAGCCGAAATGCGTACATGGCTTGTGGACCTCTTGCTATTATTTCCACTGGAACTGAATCTGAAGTACAAATTGAATCTATATTTGACTCATGGCGTGACAGACCAATCAAAATGTATGTCATGTCATTGACCCATTTGCACATTGAGGTGAGAATCAATGTTTGTCTTGTATAAAGTGCAACTTATTTAGTGTTATCTAACTTACTGTTTGATGTGAACTGGACTGATTCAGTATTTCCATAGATATCTAGAAGCAGCCAGAGAGGTTCAAGAACAGGTAAATCAGACAGATGAGCACCTCGCTGTTCGTTGTTAATGAATAATTGCAACGAACCATCTTCTGTTAAATACAAAGTGATTCTAGAAATGGATTAAGGTTTATATATGATAGGTCAATAGGATGAAATGATTAATGTCGTTTAAACTTATGTAAGCAAAGCTATTTTATTTTGTTGAATTAGAGAGCCAGACAATGAGGAAATTGGTAATTTGACCAGCCAAGTGTCTGAAGCTTTGGAAAGTTAGTAGATAGGCCTAATTAAAATTTTGGAATTTAGAATGTAATTTATAGAAAATCTTGTTTTCTATAGATTTTGGTTCAATTTAAGTTATTTTTTTAAAAAAGAATTTGAATATATTGCATTAAATATCATTGCAGTTTTGACATTCGAAAAGACTTCGTTCGAAAAGTTTTCGCAATAGATACCACTTAATACCAAATAATACAACATATTAATTAAACTTTTAAAAACTAAAATTAAACTTAAATATACAGGGTGCATTTGCTACAGTTCATTCACAAGTGAACTGGAAATAGTATTTCTCTTACTTGTTAGTTAAATAAATCTCTTCTTTTGAACCACCCTGTATATTATGTATAAAATATCTCAAAATTTGTTTAAAAAAATCACAAGTTTTCTGTAAAATTACATCTTTTTCAATGCAGAGAAGCCTATTTAAGACTGTTTCAGCAGG
Source organism: Geophilus truncorum (assembly GCA_034695745.1). Classification (NCBI taxonomy): domain Eukaryota; kingdom Metazoa; phylum Arthropoda; class Chilopoda; order Geophilomorpha; family Geophilidae; genus Geophilus; species Geophilus truncorum. The sequence goes on along the minus strand of JAQFZP010002654.1, from coordinate 2,993 downwards.
AGAACATCTTCAACCTCCACATTTTCACGCCTTTCAAACCGGAAGTGACAGTTTTAACCTAATCAATTTACAAAATCGATCATTCTGGCCTACATTAATAAATTGATCCAGTCAAAAGCAGACTTTAGTGAGGATCAATCACCTCATTTTACGTAAAAAGTATCACATTAAGTTAGTAATGCGAAATCAATACCAAATTACATAGTAAATATACACTTTCACCAATCAATAAACCCACTCCAACCCAAAACTACAAATTTCCCACAAAAAAACAAAAGATTTCTCTAATACCTGGTTCCATTAGTGACCAACTTCTCTGGCACTGCGTCGGCCCAGAATCCCTTGCAGTCGACCAAGTCTGGACAAGCATATCTTGGAAGGTGGTCAATAGTTTGTGGGTCCCTTGCGGTCACTCCGATCCTAAGAGCCCCACTCCATTCGTGGACTTGAGTGACCAAAAGGGTCACGTGGACGTTGACTTCCAATGGCATCTCACTTTAAAAGGTGAATAATCTCATTCATCTCACTGACCAGTGACCACTTAATGGTTTTGTTTGATTTACTGTATACCTGAATGTGATTCCGTGACAGAAACTATCAAATCGCACGGCTCTTGTTCCCTCTTCTTCAAGGATAATGTTTGTGCCATGGATGCTATGAAAAAGCATCCTCTAACACTAACACTCTCTTTAATTTTGTCAGTCACCATTTATAATCATTAAAGGAAGTAAATGGTAAGTGATTACAGCGATCGATGTGTTAGTCATTACATTTATTGAGGTTGATTTGTGGTGTAATCCGGATGATAATAAATCTATTGATTAGAAAGAAGTTTTTAGTTGTAATTAGAGGGTAAAGTAGTTTTTGAGTTTCGTTTTCGAGGTTATGAGATTATAGAGTTTTTTTTTCTTGGAAGTATAAATGTAAGAGTGTTAAAAAGTAGTATTTAGGTGTTAAATGCTTGTTTCTATTTTGAGTCTTTTATAAGTTATGTTTTTGTTTATTTACACTTGTGTAATGCAGGAAAACACTTATGAAGTTATTATATATTATCAATCAACTGTTATATTTATTTGGTAAGTTAATACTATTTTAACTTTATAATATATTTATCTCAAAATTTTAATGAAACCCTTAAAAAAATACCAAAAAATAAAATAAAAAATTGGCTTTTTCATATATCCACAATGCAAAATACGTACCGTATATTTGATACGTATGTAAAGTACATGTAAATTTTAAATGTATGCCAAATATATTTTACCAACATTTATTTATAAAAAATATAGCAAATGTTGTAATTATAAAATCAATATCATACATAAAATACTTTAAATATACTAGTACGTCACAATATTTCAATGTATACAACTTATATTTTTGTACAGCATTGTAGCTAGAGCAAAATGCAAAAGACGCAAAATGAGTGATCATAAACATAAAATAATTTGTAATAATGTATAATAAAATGCAATATTAAAATAAAAATTTAATACAAATAATCAGTAAAAATTTAGTTTAAAATTTACATTTACCTCACATTCCTAAAATTTAAATATCTGGAACAATTTTGACTTGCCCAGTGCGCCAAATAGACAAGTTACGGCTCTGCTTTTGTAAACTTATTATAAATCATTTTAAATATGGTGTAAAATCACAATTTTACATGTCATATTTGTAACTGTGTATTTTTCAAATTTTTAGTTACCAGTACTGTATTATAAATTTTAATTATGATACCTACCGTACTGTACTTCCAGTTTACAATTCTTCACTTGCAGTTTAAAAAAAAAACTCATTAAACTATTCAATATTTTTAAACAATCATAAACTTTTCCATGGTGATCATTTGTGTTTTACCAACAAAAATTCCATTTCCGAATTCTACTAATCCAAGTAATAGCAAAGCAAACATTTCCCAACAACTGCACGTTTTAAAATGTCAAATAAATGTTGTTACCTCCCTGTAACCATGACGACAACCTAAACAACTCCCAGAAGTGTGTTAACAGTTTAAAAAAAAACCAATAAAGTACAAAATAAAAATAAAAAACTCATTTTCTCTTCTTTTGCACTATATAACTCAAACAACAATGCATATCAATTCCTAATCCTGTTTTCAATTATACCTGACATTTAACACTATCAAATATTGATCATGTTTCTGTTTCCATAACTTATGTAAATTCGAGATCAGTTTTCACCTTATAAAATATAAAGATTCTTTGTGTTTAGTGTGAGTATTGTATAATATCCTCTTATTACCTTCACTTGCCACGTGTCAAAATGCCAAGTTGTTTATAGAAGGTTAAAATCATATTTTTCTTGATCGAGAGCGTCTGTGAAGCGGTATTTGCTAACGTGGCCGGTTAATCGATTTTCGGTCAGCAGCAACGCGCATGATCCGTAGGACTCTCCACCTCGTGACACTCATATTGATGTTTATGTATTTATAACTGAAATTAATTACATCTCGGGATGAATAACTTTTTCCCTACTGTCACATCACAAAACAAAACAAAACAGGGGAATGAGTTTATTTTTAGATGCACTTAGGTGAGTTTTTGGATGTAATTACCGTAAATAGTAAGACTGTAAGGTATGGTACGGTATTACTGGTAAATAGTGTATAAGTAAAAATAAAAGAAATTGTAATTTTTGTGTAGTTTTTAAAAGTTGTATGGTTTTAAGTAAGATTTAGGGTTAAATAAATTGTTTAATTTATGTTTTAGGTGTATAAATTTATGATTTATTTTTTTAATTTTAAAATTTTAATTTCCATTGCTAATTAAAGTCAAATTTTAATTTTAAAGTCAAATTTATTGATTTTTCATCATTGTGGTATGAATAGAGATATGAAAAATAATTTATGTATGTTTTAAAAGTTGAATGGTTTTAAGTGGGATTTAGGGTTAAATATTTAATAAAGTATAAAAATTTAAAAAAATTATTTTTTTAGGTGAATAAAATTTATGATTTAATTTTTAAACAAT
>JAQFZP010002653.1:0-12780 GCA_034695745.1 Geophilus truncorum | reverse complement strand
AAAATCTGATTATGATTTTTGAAATAATCAAAATAATCAGATTTTTCATAATCACTTTAACTTTGAACGCACCTAATGTTCATTCACCTCCTTATAATCATTGACGAGAACCAGCTCGACATATCTTGATCCCTTGTTACTATTATAAGGACCACGAATTCCAAGATTACGCCGAAACTAATTATACACATAAGAAAATTGCATAAATTAGCAAATCAAAACCTAACAAAACAATATACACAACGGTACTGTGCTGATTACGGTAGGAAAAAATAATCTAACACTTAAAGCCTATTAAAATTATTGAATACTCACCCTTCTCTGACGAGTAGTAAAACTGTCTGTTGGGGTCGAAGATCCTTTAAATCCTATAACATAAAATATAAAAAAATAAGTGCTTATATCAGTTGCAAGCAGGGTGGCTTGAGCTCATCTTGAAATGAATTATGGAAGTAAAGATCACAGCGCGCACTTGACATTAATTAAAGCAGCGCGCAAGAGGCCACTTTATGCTACTAACAAGCAAGCACAGCTTAACGATTACAAAATTTATGCAAAATACATTCGCACGAGCACATTATCAAGACAAACTGATGACATTTTATCTATCTTAATCGAATAAATTGCAGAGCAAAGCAAACTCAACGGAGTAATAAACGCGACTTTTTAAGCAATAACACACAATTTAATCTTATTTAAAATCAACGATTCTCTTTGCGAGTTATTTTGTTTTAAATTTTACTCGATTTACTACTCGTCAACGCGGTACTTTGCTTCCCCACAATCATTCCAAAGCGCAATTTGCCACTCACCACAGCTGAAGTTTCGCGGTTTCATATCCGATTCCCTATAAACATAATGGAGGTTGTCCGTTGAGTTGGCCATTCTTTCAATAAAATGCATTTCCATTCCATCAAAAATAATTCCACTGCAATAAAAAGCGGAGAGAAAAAGTAGTAGTTTAACATTTGGGAAACTTATCTCCAACGCGCTGATTGCCATTACGTTTTCATTTTTCTCGTAAAAACGACAAAGACAGGCGAAATTACGAGAACATAAATTTATGATTAAACTCGTAAATAAATGTATTATTAAAAAATACATTTTTCAAGCAGTTAAACTTTAAAAACGTAATTATAAAAAAAAAAAAACAAAAAAAAAAAAAAAAAAAAAAACAATATTACGTATCGTTAAAATTAATATAAATTTAGAAAACTTTGAACTAATAATAAATCTGGTCGTAAAATTTGGAAATCAATTAACGATTGACTGAACCCTCACCTGAGGCCATTGCATGTGCTCACAGCAGCCCAAGAACCATGTGATTTTTCAAGTTTGCCATGGTAATAACAGTGGCTGGAATTCTAATAAAAAATACCATTTTTTAAAATAAATTTTTTTTCTAAAAGTGAAATATTTTTTTAAATTTTTTTTTTAGGTGAAAAAGTGAATAAATAAATAGAAAAATCAGAAGTGTAATTTCCTTAACCAGTGAACCACGATTCCAACACCTAAAAAATATATTTTCCGGGTGTTAGGACATTAAGTTAAATGGTTTACCTTTTCGTAAGGTTTGTGAATCACAGTTTTTCCGTTGTGCTGATGTTTTTCCACAAAATAGCTTGGAAATAAATCTCTAAAAACAACAAACAAACAATAAATAAAATAAATAAATAAAATTTAATCACGAGCGTGTTAAACACGATTACATATCGTCATCGGTTTCCTTTTACTTGCTTCTAATCAATTGGATCAATTTCCATCAAACACCAACTCAACTACACTTCGCACCTTAATTACCTCACAGCACTCGCAGCACTGTATATAAAGACAAATTTCCTTTCCATCAATGCGTTAAAATTACAGAAATGAATCTAAAAATACGATCGGCAATCTCACCTAGCGAAAACGGGAGAACACATCCGATAGAAATGCCACCCTCAACTTTAAACAACACGAATTCAATTCATTGGTAACGGACTACGGACTTATCGACTTTAATATGTTCGGCCTGACACGGAGCTTAGTAAAAGGTTCCTAAATTGATCTCTCTCTATCTGGAAACACGTCTGCAAATTGCAGAACACGTACACCACTTGTCAAACTTGTGTTCATTGCTCTTTGAAACAAAGATGACGACACTCATCCGAAACTTGGGTCGGAAAATTGCTTTTTTACTGCATTAATGTTCGTTCAAGACCCTGCAATTTCGGTCATTTGCTTCTTTCTTTTCCTTGCCGCGGACCAACAATTTCATATTAAATTTGTTGTTGATGCAAACACTTTATCATTAGAATGTCTAATTAAAATCTGTCGTTCGCTCAATTATGTGCGATGCAACGGGAGAAAAAAAAAGAATTAAAATAATAACATGTGCTAGTAATTACGAATTCATCCAGCGTTAAAAATAGAAAATATATTCCAACATTTTTTTTTACTTCATATTCTCATACTGCAACATCTTGATTTAAAATCTTTCTTGTCCAAATTTGTTAGGCTTTATTCTCATTCCCCTTTAAACTTAAACTGATAAGAGCTGTAGCCACAACAGTCCTTGAAACCCAACTGAGAATAAAACATTCTTTAATGAGTCGAATTAAGTTGCCGGTGGAAAGGAAAAGAAGGTCGGATGGGAGGATAAAAAGAGAGAGCTGTTCAGCTCAACTGAAACAAATTAAACGCTTTTATATGCCAAGGTCACTTCGGGATAAATATTAATACTGTACTGATGTACTTGAAAAAATAAAACTCTGCTCACCTATTTTGATGTAAATCTAATAAAAAAGTTTTGCCAAAAGCATCGAATCCTAATTTCACTTCTTCTAAATGGCCACCCTAGAAATAAAAAAATAAAAAAGATGAGTACTGTACTATTACACAACGATAATTGCGCTGATAATAACTGAATATATAAATAAATAAATAATCACATTTTGTCCTCGAAAATAACGCTCTTTTAAATGCCTCGTGGCAACTATTTCCATTTTGCATTTGCGATTATAAAGTGACATAAATTACAACTAACTGCCATTGACGCCTATTTGCCAACTATTAATTGAACATTTCTGTAATTTATAATCCGTTTCACGTGTAACGTCAAAATGCGACGTGTTTCAACTAAAAACCATTATGTAATGTTGAACAATTCAAAAATTAGATTCAAATTTCACATTTCATTTCCGTGCGAGCGGAGGAACACAGTTAGGTTTGCCACCCATAAATCTGTGTCATCCATTTGAAATAAAACAAACAATAAGGCAGCAAATTGCTTAAACTCGAGTTACATCTCTGAAAATTTCTAACATTCATTATCTTCTCTGTTTTGACTGCCATGTCCGAGCCAATTGCCTTTATCTTACATGTTTGTTTGGGGGTCAGAAAAGGTCCAACAAACATCTTAATTAAAATCTGAAATGTTAGATTCTCTTCTCGCAAAATGACTTTACTAAACATTACGGGACAAAAGTCCAAGCTCCCAACTCGATTTACGGCATCTTGTGTTTACAATATGAGGTCACTTCACTTTTTTTAAACAGGAAACACTTCAGACATGCGTCAATAATCCCCTTGTGTGTTGTAAAATCCCAACCCTAACCTAGTGGAAATCACATTACCTGAGTTAATGTATAGACATCCCTTTTAGACCGACCATGGAGCATAAAAGGTTGTGTCAGCTGATAACGGCTGAATTCAGAGGCAGGTTGATCATCTGAAAAATAAGCGTTTTAAGGTTTAGAGAGAATTTAATCGAATTTTTTTTCGTTGTTTAGAAATTGTTTCAAGATCGAAATTGTTTTTCCTTGTATAAAATTTTTTTTGTTTTTTTTTGGAGACAAGTTTAAAATTTAGAAATGTTTTCAATGTCATTTAGTGGACAAGGAAAAAAACCACACCTAAAACTAGCACCACATCCCGTGCACACACATGTCTTGTGGTCATAACATGTGGTATGCATCAGCAGTGATTTTACATTTCCTGAAAAATGAGTTCCAGTTGTAAGCAGCTTGGCGTATTCTTAACAGAAACGTTGAGGAGAAATGACATATCAGCTAAAACCTTCACACCCAAAAGATAAAAAATGAAGTTAAAAAAATAAAAATACATCCCGAGCTAACAAAAAATTTCACACTTATTTTTTTTAAATGCAAAAATAATCGCTGACCCGTAGAAAATAACCGCAAAGTCATTTCTAAACTATCAATAGATTGGCCACAAAAGACTTTCAAGTTTAGCACCTTGCAAGTTTCCTCTCGAGTCAAGTACCCAGCGTCTCATTAAAGGCCGTTACCAGCATCTGGCCTCTTTTGCTGCAATATAAGTCAAGCCGAGAAGAAAAATAAGTGAAGTCACATCTCTTCTGCTCGATTAGAAATTTACACAAAAATGTTTATCAAGTTAGTTTCAGAAAATAATGTCACAACACGTTAAAAAAACATTTTAATCTACGGTAATCGTTATTTGAACTTGCAGAATGATTTCATAATGCAGACGTTGAACCACAGTAATTTTAATAATATGGTTTGGAAAAACCAAATTATTCTTGCTGGTAATAACTAGGAAAAGAAAGAAAAAAAAAACAAGTTTACCTTTTCAAACAAAGTGGCTTACGACCCCGTAATAAAAAAAAAGAAATAAAAAATTCTACCCTTGCACTCATCCTTCAAGGTTGAGTCACGAGTGTTTAAGATGAATGACTCATGAATGAAGAGCTAGCTTTACTACAGGTGACTTATCTGTGAGTTGGAAAAAGTTAATTACTAAATTACTACAGAATGTCATACACCCTGTTTTCATTATTTCATTTCCTCCCAATTAAAGGGAATAAAAAAAAATCAGAGAAAAATAAATTAAAAAATCAAGCTCAAGTCTATTCGATTTTTAGGTGATTTTTTTTTTGTAAACAAACAAAAGTGTTTATGAATCTGCCAACCATTTGCTTCAATTCCCAGTGCGTGAAATCCTATATTTCTAAATTATATTGTTTTTTTAAACGTTTTTACACCAGTGGTTTAATAAAACATGCAAACAAAAAGCATTAATTTAAAGAGAAAATCGAAATAAGCTATGACAAGAGTAAATACAGGCCAAGGTCTGCCGAGGTTTACCTTGGCTGAAACACAACAATTCATACACCAAATATTTTGATTCGTGCGCCCAAAAACAATGCACTGAACATGTGGATACAAAATTGATTAACGGTAAAAAAATCGGGTTATCTCACCTTGGTTGCTCGAAGTGGTTCCAATTAATAATAATAATAATAATAGCACCAAACAAATTTCCGTAGCTCGTCTCAAACGCACTGCTGCTGCCATTTTTCCTCCCAAGTGGCCGATACTCAAACTCTTTTCAACGTCATTTCCGCCGTAAAACGAGGTTTGAGGATCTCAACTATTAACTGATGTACAATGTAAATTTCGAACGTTATTCAATAAAGCTGCATGATCGCGTAACTCATCTCCGAATCTGACGCAGCTCCGCCAAACCTGCTTCGTACCCGACTCTTGCAAACTCATCTCATCCTATTCCTACGCCTGCTGTGCTTATAAAACCAAATGGACTCGTCCCAAGTGTATCTCACGAGAACGAGATCGAACGGGATTTTCTCCGTATTTTCGATTTCGATTTTATTAAATGGGAATTTTATCAGACTTTCAGCAGAATTTCGTGTTCTCGGAACAAAAGTTTGATTATTTGTCATGCTTTTGTCTTCTTGGAAGAAATAATACAATTATTGATTATATCACATTTTATTGCAAAAGCCTAAAAATTAATTAAGAGCCGCTATGGAAGATACAATGCAAAAAATCTAGCGCTTTTGGTTATAATTTTTTATAAACTGTAGAAAAAGGAAATTTATTACATGTGATGTCTTCAAAAAAGCGTTAATTTTTTTTCTAAGCCAGAGGCGCGAGTACAGAAATTACGTTTGTGAGAAAACACTGATCAATTGCATTGTAGGACATGAATTATTTAATGCTAAAAAAAGTAAATAAAAAAAACAAGAACAAATAAACATCTAACATTTCATTTAACAAACAGTATCAAATTATATAATTGAAACTAACAACATTAACTTTCAGGCGACTTATAAAACAAAACAAATAAATTTAATATAGGTAAATTACATTTTCATTTAAAGTACCAATTTTATTTTATATAAAAAAATATTTAAATACATAATTTTAAATAGAAAATAAATAAACATAAATCAAACGTAGACAAAACTTGTTTGGTTTGATATAAGTGGGTAAAAAGTAATGCCAAGAGTACACGTGAACATAACCTTTTTAATGCAAATGTAATAAATTCATTTTTTGACTCGTTAAGTATAAAACAATAAATAACTTTCTAATGACTGTATCCTACTCTACTTGCTTCTTAAGTGCAAGTCACTTGTGGTGTCATTATAAAGTTAACTAATACAAATTGAAGATGAAAGTTTCCATTCATTAAAGCGGAATATAAGCCATCACAAGTGGTTTGCTTAAAAAAGTTTATCACCAACTTTTCCTTTCCCAGTTAACAAGCGTAATCGGATGTTAAAAAACAATTTACATAATAAAGAAGAAATAAAATTAACAAAATTATAATAACACGCCTAGGTTTGTTAATTATTTACGTTGTTAGTCTTATTATTAAAGCAGCTATCAAAATTTCACTTTAAAAAATGTACTATTACATGATGGAATGCGAGAAAACAAAATAATAAATCGTTGAAATGTGATGATAATCTCATTGCACGTGTTTCTCAGATATATACATCACAGTAAAAATGGACTTTTTGAATTAAATAATCCAGTGCAAGTTGGCACTTATTAAAAACTGTCAATTATAAAAGCAAAAAAAGTAATTTAATAAAATAAAATAAAATGATAATGATAATTTCTTGGCTAATTTTACAGTTTCAACTCCAATTGCAGTCCACTACGAGGGAATGTAATATTAAAACTTAACATTTTCCTTGTAAATTACTAGAAAATGAAAACAAGCCCTCCTAAGTAGACGGCAGTGAGATCGGTTGAAAGGAAAATGAGCATACAATACGAGATTTGCTTGCTAATTCCATGTATAATGACTCCGACAGACCGAAGAAAAGCCAAGCTTGTAACGACACATTTTTCTCACACGGTACAATAATTTTGCTTATCTCCATTGCGACGACTTTTACTGGAGAAGCAGAGGCACCCACTGTTGTTGCGATGGCGCTTAAGCATCTTGAGTGGCTTTTCCTCCCGCTCGCGTTCCATTATGCATCTCTCGTAGTAATCATATTCCTTCAGATACCTACAAAACAACAAAATTACATTTTCATCGCGAGATAAAATATTAAACTACTTCGCCACCTAGTGTTAAAAATAATAATCAATTAAAAGAACACATTTCTTCAACACTAGGTGGCGTGCAGTTGCAGTTCAATTTATTTTATTTAATTTTATACCAAATGGGTGGCCAGCGGTGTCTGTTCAGGTAAGCCTGATTCTCAGGATGCAAATTTCGTAACAGCTTGGGCGTCTTTTTGCAAATTTCATTGTAATTGATAGCGATGTGGTTCATGCACCAGTCAGCTAACTGATCGGCATTGTGCATCTTTAAAAAAATAAATAAATAAAAAGTAAAACATTTTCAGCTGTTACCGTGCAAAATGGCGAAGTACTTGGCAAGCTTCCAGAAGATGAATCGTTGTTTCGGTAATGTCACCTCCTGTTACAATAACCTTAGTCAATTCAAAGAGAATTTGCTTTTCCAGAAGCGTGATCAGTCTGGGTAAACAAAGACGGTTTGCGAGACCAAGAACCTCAACGCAGTCGCCGAGAGACACCGGTGGACAGTGGTCAGTGTATAGATAGACAAGCAACTTGTAGAAAACTTCCATGCGAACACCGGGAAACTGTATCTGTAGAATAACGAACCAAACGAAGCATTTAGTCGATGAAATTATTACCTTACAATTATTGTATTCTTCAAACTGTACCACTTTGGATATGCTCTCTCTAAAATCACCACTGAACATCGCGTACATCATGTCGCATCTGCACATAAGCATGGGTCGATGAGTGGCTCGCGTTCCATCATCCAACTGGAACAGCACATCTGTTTACAAAACATTCATTGAGCTTTGAACACTATCGATTGCAGGTGTAATAAGTTTAAATTAAATTTACCGGAGAAAAGGCCACCATCGAGACACAAGCTTTTTAAATTCTGCGTCAAATTTCGCATGTACTGTTGCTGTAATTCAACGTTGAGAAATTCCTCGCGGTTGAGAATGTTGGCAATGTACACCTGCAATTCGTTTAATTCCATCAGTTGGGCAGCACGATGAACATCCTGTTTATAAATAAATTTAAAATATTGTCAAAACGGCTGAGAAAATTCATAATTTTGCTATTATTACCTCCAAGTTACAAGATCGCACTTCTACTAAGCCGGTGTACAAGAAACGAAGGCAAAGCTGCATTGCTGATGTACTAATAGTGCGACTCATCGTGATCACCGTTTGCATGCTTGAAATCACTCTTCCTTTCGCATCCAAGCTTTCGCACTGTTGGAGATGGATGGCTAAGTAGGCAGGATGTCCAAGTTCCTTGTACACACCGAGCTTTTCAATGGGTGGAGGGCAGGGCAAGCATGTAGACCGTGATCGCCCTGTCGCAGGTTGATCCCATGTTTTTCCAATACTAGAATCTTCTAAAATAAGATGCTCAGTATCTGGATTAAAGTTTCCTACAGACGAATCTCCATACGTGCTCGTACTCATCTGCAGCAAAAAAAAAAAAAATTAAAATTAAATTATATCGATTTGTATTATATTAAATATTACCATGCTTGAATCGCTGGAGCTCCGCGTCATATTTAAATCGGCCGACAGATCCATAGTAAGAAGTTTCCTCATAACGGGAGACGCTGCGGACAGCAGAAACTTATGAGCCGGAAATCCTACACTCCCGACGGTAAAAATCACATCAGTATGACATTGCGTTTGTAATAAATTGTAAAGATCTTCATCGAACATGCCATTGGGAACGGCAATATCTGGCGAAGGAGGCTTAGGCGGACAAAAAGGGTGCTTGAATAAAAAAATAAATAAATAAATAAATAAACAAATTTTAATTACATTCTACAGATTAAACAAACAAATAAATAAATTCTCTCACTTGTACTAGAGGCCGTTGTACTTTTTTCAAATTAGTCATCCAGAATCGTTGCTTTCGTCTGTCTATTAACGCAGCTCGAATGACGTTTTCAAAAACCTCGTGAACACCGTAAGTCGTTAAGACACTTGTTTCGTAGTAGGGAGCCCCGATTTCTCGGGCAACGGCTCGTCCTAGATCAGGCGTGAGAATGTCGCACTCTCGGATTTGCCTGCAAAATTTTCTATTAACAAATTCATTCAATTCCAATCAACCCTCACCAAACCTTACCTTACGAACGGACTTCTGTCCTTGCAGTAACTAACAAACTTTTCGTCCATGTACATATACCGAAGATCATTTTTGCATCCGACTAGAATGATTGGCGTATGTGGACAAAATTTTCGAATTTCAGGATACCACATAACCTTGCAGTTGCGCAGCGACACCGGATTGGCAAGTGAGAAGCATAAAACCACCACGTCAGACCTTGAAATAACAAAAACGTTTTCTAAAAACACCATCTTACAAAAAACAAACAGCAATCAATCACCTGCCATATGCAAATCGTCTGTCTTTATCGTGATCTCCGAACGTATCCCACAATCGCAGCGATACATCAACGCCATCAACTACTTCCCTCGACCGCTCTAGCACCTGCGAGATAAATCACAATCAATAATGTGTCACCATTATTTTACATTTGTAAATCGGAAAAGCTATTTTTGAACATTTCACAATCAATTGCCAAATTTCATTTCAACATCAGCCAAACGAAGCGTAAACAGCGAAGTGAATGCCACTTAATACAACATAAACATTGACGTTATTTCTCAAAACACACACCAGATGCGCCGTTAAACTGTCACTTTTTTTAATTTACCTCTTTGTATATTCGATACTGATCTATGGCCCATACAGTGGGAATGTGGGTGTTGATTAATTGGCCTAAAGACACCTGAGTATTGCATGCTCGTGCACATATAAGTCGAGTCTTGCCGACTGCCGTGTCTCCCACCACCACGCATTTGACTAACTCCTGATGAGGCTGTTCGTTATCCATGATCATCCATCATTTGGCAACAACCGAAACTAGCGACAACTGTAAATAAAATAAACAAAAATAATTATTACCAACACTTCACAGTTACCATAAAAGGTCACACTAAAGCCTTTCTCTCGCAATAACCTTGGTTTCATTGGCATTTCCAAGGCACCTGAAGGTTAATAATGCTCGCCCTTACAAAGATTACACTATTCCGTTAAAGCATATAAAGTTATCATTTCGTTGAATATTATGTTGTAGAAATCGTTTTAACATCCGCAAAGAAATCGATCTAAGCCGTTTAAACTTAAATTACCTTTAAAGAATTATTTGGCTTTACTTTATCGCAATATTTTCCCGTTACTTACTGAACTGGTCTCAGACACACCGTAAGAGGAATAGAATTCTTTTATGCTATCTTGTTTTATTTAGAACCGTGAATCACAGTTCATTATCACTGGACTGACTTGCACTCAACAGTAACACCAGATAGCAATGACCAAGCGACATTGCAGTGCATTGCATCATTAAAAATTTAAGGCCTACACCGTAATACTTGGAGAAAACAAAATAAATAAGAAAGGGAAATAACAGGAAATTGAAGATTCGAAATGGGAAATTGTAAAAAAAAAAAATGCGTGCGTTTCACTGAAGAAAAAAAAACAACAAACCTTGAATTTTCGAGCCTTGAATGTTAAATATAGAAGTGTATGAGGTTTTTTCATGATTTACAACAATATATTCCTTATCGTTTTGCATTAAACTTTCACTTTCGACCTTCATTTTGACAGTTTCAGTTCAAGCAACTCAATTTGATACATAAATTTAAAAACAGTTAAAAAAAAAGATGTTTCCAAGTATATACTTTACTTTTTCTTATATGTCATAATAACCATGAACTGAAAGCAAGGCCAACTAAATTTTTTTACTGTTCTGAATAAAAGAGCAGGAGAATCAAATTTTTAACACCAAGATAGGACAAAGCTCAAATTCACTATCTTTTAAAGAAAAAGGAGGATTATGATTAAGTTTAATGTCTGATTTCACAAGAAACTAAGATTATAAGATAAAAAAAATCTTGTCATCTCTCGTCTTTGGACTTTTATCCCTCCCCATCACCAAAAAAGGGGAAAAAAAACTGAAACCTTGAGTTATGTTTGCACTTGACAGCCATTACATTAATCAGTCTACGATAGAGGTTTTCAGCAATTTAAAAATAAAACTCCCAAAACAAATCATTGAGCGAGTCCAGCTTAGTTTCATTTTTGTTTGCCTGTTGCGGTTGTTATGGATAAATTTAATTTCTTAATTTTCTGGTGTTATGCTGATATAAATTAAATTAGATTAAAATTACGACGAGGAAAGCTATCACCAAATTCATCAATTTCGACATATATTTACACAGTTTTGTATCTAACCTGACTTTTTTTCAGTGTCACCATAGCACCAGCATTTCTACGCATAATTTTCTGAAAATAAAAACAAAATGTATTAACAGCTTTTTTCATTCAATTAATAAATCTAATAAAATTTACGACTTGAATAATAAATATTTATATCTTTTTTTCTAAATTTAATTTATTATTTCATCATTTTTTTATACAAGTAAAAATAAATAAATAAATAAATAAATAAATATAAAAGAATTACAAAGCAAACAAATGAAGATAATTTGGTGCAATGCAAGGCCTTTGACCTGCCATGGTGAGATATATATAGAAATTGAAGCTCTTTTTATCAATTGAGGATGTGTAAAATTACACTGTTTTATGCAACAAAAACTTTAGAAAAATAAAACAGATTGATTAAAGTTTCATTCGATTGAAGGCTACAATGAGAAATTTATTTCATTCTTTTTATTATGATTATTATATGTATCATCATTACAGTAATTACTGCCATTATATATGATTTATAATGTGTATTTTAAGTGTGCAAAACTCTTAGTATAATTAATATATATTAGTGCTCTTTGTACATTTCTTTTTGCAGAAAAAAAATATAACATGAATATTGTCGACAGAAATAATTCTGGCTTTCATTTTGTTTAACTTTTTACTTTATGTAAAACGTAGTATAGAATTCATCTACATTATTTACTTTTCCTACGTGCGAAATTCAGTCACGAGCTATCACTGAATGCCATTGTGCGTCCGTCCATACACTAAGATGCTATAATTAGGCCTCCGTCCAGCACATGATCGTTTGCGCGAAAAAAATCACTAATTTGATTTTTCTAACGAAATTAACACATTGAACACCATTCAATACAAACAACATTAAAGGTTTAGAATCAACACACACAAAGCCGAGATTTCTTTTAGGCTTATACTGGCCATACGCTCCGCACTCGATTTGTGCTTATGATTACAAAATGAAAATGCGTTTCACATTTAAATACCTCAAGTTATCGGTCAACTTATTGTCGTGCCCATCAACCTTGAAATTTTTGCGAGACTGATTTCTACGCTGCCTTCTTCTGCTTTCTCTGACTCGGGTTGATGCACGCTAAACAGTGCGTAAACAACGTTGACGTCATTGATCTTCGAACACCCCGCTTCTACGACATCATTGGATGATCTAATTGACCTACCCTCCTTT
>JAQFZP010002652.1:0-12780 GCA_034695745.1 Geophilus truncorum | reverse complement strand
GTAAACTTGCTTATGCCGTGTCAAAGGTTGAAGCGACAGCTTTGGAAAATGCAATATACAGGTGTGGTGTTTCCAAACACAGGAATTAGCATAACAGAAGACATGTTCGGCTAATAATGCGAATTATCAAAACTGTTGGTTGGTTCATTTTATTCTCTTTTTATTGCGTTGAAAATCGATTGGCGATGATGCGCTTCTTGTATGAACTTGCAGCCAGTGACTGTGTCGACAATTTCGCAACCATTTGATGTCTACAAATTTCAAATCCAATTGGAACGAAACATTTTGGCATGTTGCTAGCGGGGAACGAGGATGCGCTGGAGGTTAAGATGCTGTCTGATATTACGTGATGTAAGCTTCTAAAGAAATCGACTTTTGGCCTCTGAGTCAAGCTATGATTTATAACAAGCCCTGGAAGATGTGCGAGAAGAGGAAAGGAAAAAAACTACACCGAACGGAATCCAAATCTCCCATTCTCATCTGTGTACGGCTTTGCCAGAAGAGGGAGCTTTCACTGCTGGGAAACTAAGTGTAAGCGGTGACATGTGCAAACTAATAAGAAATGTATGAAACGTCAAGTTTAATATGCGAAATTGGTTTAAGTAGTGTCGTTTTTATTTAGGCTCAAAACCAAAGACAATTTAAATAATTTTAAATGAAGTTTGGCAAACCCGAGGATTTAAACGTGAAGGAGAGAGAAAAAGTTTCGTGTAATATTAAAAGCATTTTTTCTGGTTTATTAAATGTCATGTAAAGAAAAATTAATAGAAAGTCATTCTTGTTGTCTTTTAAAGAGAGAATTTTTTTTTCCTGTAAAGTGCCACGAAAAGCTGTGCTAAAATTGACAAACATATTATAGAAGAAAAGTTGTGGAATAAGAAAAAAATTGGAAAGGAAAAGAAAGAAAGAAAGAAAAAAGAAGGCTGCGACTGTCTCTTGTAGAGTTTGCTACATGAAAAATGAGTCGGGAACAAGTGACAAAACAATTCTCTTCACCTACAAAATGTTGGTGAGAGTATAAAATTCCAGTGTATATGTATGTGCTTGTGCAGTTGCCGACTGCTGTGGTTGTGCTCAGCAGGGAATCTTTTCTTGTGCAAAGAGCTTTTTCTCTGTGGCTTTCTTTAATGTGCCACTTAGTGAAGGGCCATAAATAGCACATGGGTTTCCAGTGGAGGTTCAGATGGCTTCTTGGCCTTAGAAGGGGTTGGAGGAGTGAAGAGGATGGCTGCAGATACTGTATTGGGTTAGGTTTTAGAATCTAGGTGAAATAGACGGGAGAGAGAAGGAAAAGAGGCATAAGGTTGAAGGTGAAAAGAAGATAAGTTGCTCGGATATGAGTGTTTATTTTTAGACACAGCACCAAACATTTTTAATGGGGAATGTGGTGTTAGAAGGTTGGCTAATCCTTGGGGATTATTTTTTTATTGGTTTAAAACCAAAACAAAGAGTAACTGTTTGGTAACTGTTTGATGCAGGTAATGAGATATTATTATCATTATTATTGTCATTAAACAAAAGATTTATTTTCAACTGAAATTACAATCAATATATTTGATGTTTAAAGTAATTAGACTGATTGATTATTAATAATCAGTTTACCCTTAATTTTCTTGTGGAATTATGTAGGTATTGAGTAGCATTTACCACACAATTAGTTGATTAATGGATTCCAGTTAAGCAGATTGCATCAATTTTAGGAAATTAAAATTTCTAATCTTTTGTTTACTACTTAATCACAACTTTGAAGAAAGGATTTCAGCTGGGGAATCAGAGACTTTATTTATCACAGTGTTTATTCTTGCAGTCATTTTTTTTATTTATTTATTAAATTCTCGATTATGACTGCAGTGTAATGTAATAAGATATTTATGCATTTGAAACTTAGATTTACTGCCACTTTAACAGGAAAAGGTCCAGTGCATGTGCGAATGGTAAATTGCTAAATAAAATTGCAGCACGTGCTTGATTTTTATATTCAAGGCTATCGTGCTAGATCGATATTAAAAGGTTACCTTGGATTGGAGTAAGTGGGACTTGGCTCACGAGAGAGAATATTCACTGCGTTTAATGAAATGAAGTCATGATTACAATAAATGCGGGGGGGAATGAATCAATTATGTGAGATTTTTAATGAACACTACAAAAAAATTAGCTTTAGTCATTGGCACAGATTCAACTAGAATATAAGGAAAGATGCATTTTCAAGGCTTTAAACTGAAACGTCAAAATGGCGACGTCAAATTCGGACAAAGAAGCGATAAAGTAACCGCGAATTACTTTACGGCGCTTTGGAAATTAAATTAACTATCTCGAGATGACGCATCTTCGAAGCCGGCGTAATGGCGTCAACTGGTTTCTCTTTTTCCAGCATCATCGCATCTCCCCTTTCTAATGGCGAGTTTAATGATTGGTATTTACAAACGACGGAGTAAAGTGTTGACGTTTATTATGCATTTGATGGTTTACAACTTTAGTCACTTTGTTTTGGTGTCGCCGACAAGAGTGTCAGATGTCGCTACGGTTGCTCGGGATTCCTAATGAAGATTAGGCGTGTTTGATAAAGGAAGCCGTGAGGGTTTTAAATTTTCGTGAGATGAATATGTAATACGCGAGCTTTCTTTTATGAGCCCGTTTGCTTGTTAATCTTGCACGTCATGGTGTGACAAGACTGAACCGAACCTTAAATTCGCATCGTTTAATTGGAAGCGAGATTATTAAAACAACTAGTTGACCACTCGAAATTTGCATTATTAAAACACCAGGGGGATGATGTTAAATGAATAATTTCTAGTGCTGTTTTTGCAGTTCTCAATCACGACATTCTTTGTAATTGTTGAATTAATTTCTTACATCACTGAAGAATTTATTGTTTATTTTTTGGTAGGAAATTGGCTGTTTAATTATTCTTGTTTGGATGTTGTGAGCCAGTGTCAGCATTTTGCTGCTTTAGTAATTGAATTTGTGTAGCCATAGAACTAGGGGTGTTTTTGACTCGAGACTAGTGGGAATAAAGTAAATAATTTATAGAATGATTTCATTAAATTGTGATCATTCTCGCCCAAGTTTTGCAAGACAAAGTTTTCAGACAAGTTTAATTTGGTTTAAAAGCACTTTTTGGATATTTTCTTAGAATATGTTTAATTCAGGGGTCTTTTAAAGTTTAATCATCATCTGTGTTTTGTGTGCGAGAGAAATGAATGAGGGGAGGTGATGTTGGGTTTAAAAGAATTGTTGACCTTAGAGGGCGCATCAGTCACTTAGCAGTGTACAAGCCAGGTTTGCATGCGAAATAATTTCTTTTATGGTGTGGACTGTTGGTTTGCCAGCCTTTTAACTTAATTGTGTGCAGTGTGTTTATAGAGTTTGAGAAGAAGAAAAAAATGTTGATATCATCATACAGCTGAGTAAAATCTGAGACTAACCTGCATTAATGCAAATGGACTGAGTTTTCAGGAGCACTCTTCTTGAATACTAATTAGCAATCTGGCTGAATACATCACGAGATTCTTAATTAGGGTGTTTCGTGTTTTGCAGATAACTTTGATTTCAGCAAATAAGATGAGCTTTTCCAAGATGTTTTTTGCCTACTTTTTCTTGTTTTTTTTTCTTGAAGTTGGTTGGCTTGAGTTTTATTTAAATAACTGGGTAAAATTGACATTTTTTACAAGAGCAACATGACTAATGTAACTTTTTGACTTTAAGCATGAATAAGAGTCAATCATAGTTAGGTCATTTTTACATGACGTCATTCTTCATGGCTCTCATATTCCATTATACCTGAGAGAAAAATTGCATCTTGTCAAATCCATCTATCATCATGACAGCATTAACTTCTATTTTGATGGTAACAACTACAGACTGATTACAGTTTCAGCAAGAACAGAACTCTTAAGTGAGCTGCTAACTTCCTACTGTATAAAAAAAGTTTATTACATTGTGCGCAAAACAATGTTCAATTTTTAATGAACAGCAAAATTGAAAAAAATTTCTAATGTCTAGTTACATTTTTTCCAGTAATCCAAAAAATAGATCCAAGGGATTCTGCACCTTCAGCGATAAAATTACAGCTAGAATTAAATTTTTTGTTTCTTAAATCTCTGCAGGTATTTGCACAAATTCTTCTTAATCTCAGTGCAGTTAAAAGACAGTGGGAGTGTGTGAAAAAGGGAAAAAAAAGGGGGAAAAAAAACAGGTTGAACGAGCTTTTGCTTATTAATCTGGCATGTTATGAGCACACAATATCATGGCTGAGAGACCGTAATATCCTTTTAAACTAGTTTAATTGCTCCCACCAAGTGCGAAAATACCAGCTTGGGAATAATAGTCTTTCATAATGTGGAAAGCAAAGTCTATGCAATTCCCTCCACTCACCCATCACAGCTGCCTCTCACTACTCGAAGGAAAGGTTGACAGTATAAAATGCAATGCATGATGCCATTTTCTATATAAAAGAGTGATAATTTTTCACATCATGCTCCTGAACAAATTCTCAAGAGTTTTCTTTAATTCACAAGTGGCACTGGTAATATGCAGCATACGAGATGAAATTACTTTTTTCTTTCTTTCTTCTTTTCCTTTTTTTTTTTAATACTCATTTCTTTTAAAGTGTTGAAGAGAAGGTAAATAAATTGAATAAGGTGCGTTTTAAAAGGGAAAGTAAGTTTAGATTAATAAAATAAAATAATAAAAAAAAGTGTGGAGTGGAAATGTTTTAAATTGCCTAGTCTCTGTTATTAAGTGTTTGGTGTTAAAAGTTGAATGATGTGCAAAGTTTTGGCAAAAAGTTTAGAATTGCCTGTACATAAAATCTAACAATTTGCTACTTGACCTTTTTTACTTTTTATATTGAAGTTTATTACATCATTACTTTTCATTTGTTCGTGATAAACCTTTTTTAGAAAAAAAAATGTTTATTGCTTCGTATTAAATTTAGGAAATTATTCATTCAATTACAAAGTATAAGCAATAAAGATTTAATGTACTGCTTTAGCTGGAGAAAATTAATTACATTCTTTTTTTTTTATTTCTGACCCATTTTTAAGTTGAGATAATAATGAATTAATTAGCAAATATGTTTATATCTCTATTTGTTTATTTTGTCATTTAAATTATTATTTTGGCGTGAGAAAGTGGGTGTATTCATTTGCTAATACGTTTTGCCTCGTTGCAGCCTTGTTTGTGAACAGAAGCAGGTGTCATAAGGTTGGCTACAACAGATTGCATCTTGGGATGGAAACCATTTAATTAAACCTTCACATTAAAGCAATTCATTTTGAGAGTTTACTCGCCAACGTGGCAGATTGCACATGAAAATAAATGAGTAAGTTGTAGTTGGGCGCATCACAACTCATAATGCACAAATCAGGCTTTCCTCTAAAACCTTTGACATGTGTCTGTAATAATGAATTGACAAACATAATTCTAACGCAATAACGAGCCTGTCAAATTTTAGTTTCGTGGTCATTTTGGTGGCGAAATTGCGAGGTTTGGTGGAGAAGGGGCAAATTCTCTAATGTAATCAAATAGAAATGCTCAGTTGAGTGCAACCACACCGTTTGAACGTTCCGAGTCCTTTGGTTTCAGAAAAGTTGGAATTATTTTATTGTATGGGATTAAAGATGAGAGATGAGTTAAAAGTTAAAAAATAACGAGAGGCTTTTCTGCAACATCTGCTGTACAGGAAAGCTCAGTTTAAAAGCCAAGGAGGTGTTTTATTTAAATTGTAAATATTTAAATTTTTTATTCCAAAAATACATGTTTTATGCAAAAAAAATAAATCTGGGTTTTACTGCAAAATCTTTTTCAACATGCATCAGGTTTTTTTATTTATTTATTTTTATTTTTATCTAGAATACAGTTTTTGTTTGTAAATTCAATTTTTTCTCGCAGATTTTTTGAATTCAAAGTTTGTAACATGTCACCCGGCGTGATAATTTGACATAGGGAAATTTGATTTGTCATGCTGCAGCAATAAGGGTGAAGTTTCGCTTTAACAAAATGCCAAGCGTAAGATGTAATTAACGCAGCATTTTACAAAAACCCGAGCTGTTTTTAAATCGAACAGGGCAATAATTTTCAACACTAGAGCGTCGCTGGAAATTACATTTACAAGAAATTTTCCTCCGCCTTTATTGCTCAATCATTGCTTTGTTTCATAATTAGAAACAAAGAAAAGTGAGTCGAGTTGATTTTTTTCCTGTGCGATTTCAAGCTGATAATATTAATGGCCTGTTTCGCACACATTAGGAACCGCTTGTAGTAAACAATGGCTGCTTCTTCTAAATCAATATTAATGCTATAAAATAAGAATGAGAACTTGACTTTTTAATGCACTGTGCCTCGAAGCCATTTAACCAGTGGACTTTGTTGTTAGTTTGTACTCCGTTTTTCTTTCCCCTGCGCAGAAATTCAATTTGAAATGTTAGAATTTTTATAACTTTAACTGAATTTACATCTTTTCTTCGGAGGCCTCACTTTTAAGCAGACAACAAAGAAAAATTAATATTTACATAAATTGATTTATGCATCAAAAGTTTGTAGCGAATGAGTCAAAAAGTTGAGGGATTATAAATGATTAAAAAAGAATGCTTATGAAATATTAACTTTGTGGAACAGCCACAGTCAGTGGTTTATTTAATGATTTGAAAACAAACAAAACAACAAAATGGCCAGCTAGAACATTAAATACAAATATACAATTTAATATTTGCATAATTTAAATTTAATTATTATGTAAAATAAAAGAAAATATTTGTCTTCTAATATTGGGAAATGCTTGGGCTTTTTAATTCGATTTTTTTTTACTCTTTTCCACGCACAAGATCTTTTCTCCCGTGCGCGGTTGTGTGACTCTTCCATCCTTTTTTCTCATTATGTGCAAGTTTTCTTGTGGAAGCATCAATCATGTGGTAATCTTTGTGCAGCCCTTGAACATTCACCAACGAATTACTGATTTTCTGATGCTGATAGACTCTACAAGAGAATGCGTGTCGTCATGCAGAACCAAAAATGCCATAAGAAAAAAATTTTTATTTCAGATAAAGGAAGAAGAGAGGATGGATGGGAAGAGAAAAAAAGGCATTAAATGACTTTAATATTAAGGGCTTTTAAAAAAAATAAAATTTATATTGAAAAAAAAATTTAGGGCTAGGGAACGCGAAGAATTCGAATAGAAAGTTAGGAATTTCACAGCTGGTGGTGAATTTTAAAAAGTTAATTAATTTTTTTTTTAATTTTTAGTTTTATCAATTAGAATTGTTTTGTTTACTATTTTGTGTTTATTTAAAAAAAATGTGTTTTAGCTTTAAAGAGATTGAAAAAGAAAGTGCCCCAGAACTCGTAGCACTTTTTTTGCATTAATAATGTCGCGTCTTCAACAAGTTGCTCGTGTCCCAATGGTGAATTAAAAGAAGTGGTTTTGGTAACCAAGTATGAGCTGTTGATGGCATTCCTGGAAGCTGGATGCATTTAAAGAAGGCATTAATCAAGCACTTTGCTCAGCACCTGCAGATTTCTACATACTTACTTTTATTTACTTAAAGAGTATGAATGTACTATCTGATTGAAAAGTTTTAAATGTGTTTTTATTTATGTTTGCAAAATACGTTTTGGTCAATTATTGAAATAAGAAAATATTATTTATGTTTTAATTAGTCTTTTGTTGTTTTGACTTTTAAAATAAAGAGAAGAAAAGGAAAGTAAAGTAAAGTCATTAAAATTTAACATTAATTTTATAAAATATTTAAGAAATGTAATGCAGTTTTTAGGTAAATATTTATTTCTACTGTCGTGAGAAATGTAGTTCAAAATGTCTTTACCAGGTGGCAAGCATTCAGAACAAGCAAACAGGATGAAATATTCCGTACCATTATCCACCTTATTGTTGAATTAATAGCAGATAACTTCATCCATCTTAATCAATAAGACATTTTCAGTACATGCGAGAGGAAGATCGGATTTGGGCACGATTTGAAAAGGTGAAAGTTATCTAGAGAAGAAATGTTTTGGGAGAAATAAAATTGGTTGAAATTTGGTCTTTTTCCTGGTTTTACTTGTACATGTTATACAAAGATAGTTCTCTATCTGACAGAAACGAGGTCTATAACTCATGGAAGGCAGCGTGGAAAATTTATCTCAAAACGTGCCTTCTTTGCCAGAGTGCAGCATATACTTTCGATGTAGCTCGCATACAAAAGCAGCCTGAAAAGGTTTGAGTTTGTAGAGAAGCTAGAAAAGAAAAAAAAATCAATAATGAACGAAGGCCCAAGTGTACCAGGCCACTGGCTTTCAGTTATCACTGTTAGTTTTGAATGGGAACCTGGCTGGACTTTTATAGCTCCCTGAAGTAGTATTAGGAAGAAAAGCTCATTCAGTGTGCTTGAGATAGATAGTCAGATATATAGATAGATATATACGCCAGCTTAAAATTCAGTGAATCAAAATAAAAGTCACTGACACTTTTGACTTTTGACTTTTTTTTTCAGTCAGTGGGTTAATTGCTTTGTATTTTGATTATTTTTACCCTCTATTCTTCAAGTGCAGACGGGAAATTAATTTTAACAATGGAGGTACCATGCGGAGCGCCATAATCCGCAGCTGTACCCATAAAAAATTGAAAGACATTTTTTCACTCTGGGGAATTTCGAGGTGAAATTTGAAATTAGGTTACGTAGTGAAGGAGTTGGAGGTATTTGAACCAATTATAAATTTGGGAAGTGATATATCTTTTACAGTATTACTGCACTGTAAAGGCATCGCGTATCAAACTGACAAATGCTATCAACAAACTAATAATAATAGTTATCATTTTGATGTCAGTGAATGGCAAACATATTTGAAATTTCAGAAAGATACATTTGAATGCCAACGGTCACTTTGCAAATTTTTCGAATTTCACTTTGATTTTGAGTTGACATTTTTGACATTTTAGTCCAAACTTTTGAAATCTGCTTTTTGAATCCTGTGGGATATTTTTTTCAAGTCATTTTTCCAACCGGAAGTGCCATTTTTGGGCACTAAGTTACCCTTTTCTCCTAATATTGAATGGAAGGGGAAGGTATAGTGATAAGAAAATGTGGATGAAATTCTTAAAAAGAATTATCTGGATTGGTAAAAGTCGTAATTTTTATTTTTTGGCATGTACGTGATGGAGTTATAAGGGACAGGTATCTAGTGATGACTTATGTGGCCCACGAGTCGAAACTCTACAATGGGGGCGATTTACGACATATACACTGTGAGTGCTAAAGTCATGCGTGTGCAGAGCAGAGGTCAGCAGAATTCAATGAAGAATGCATCAGGTTTAGCCCCTTTTTTACTTACTCTTTTACGACACAAAATTGGATAAAGATGTGGGTGGTGAGTTCATCATAAAAAACTCTTTACACATCTCAAAATTCCTTTTAATTTTAATGGAAAAAAAAAATACAAAAAAATTACTGCACTTATCATGAGTACCAATCATTGACGCATGTAATGGCGCTTGATTCAGTTTTATACACGTTTGGTAGTTCCTTTACACTTTCTTGTGCGTATAGTAATTGCAATTATGAAACAATTTATTAGCGCGCACCGTCAAGCTCCAATTTAATCTTCAATGCATCGTTTCAAATTGATGTTCCTTCTCCCTTTTCTCTCTTTCTCTCTCTCTTTTCCAGTTCGCCGTCCTAAACTATTAAAGGGTGGAAGTTGTTAATTATTCGTAACCCTAGAATGGTGGAAAGAATCTTTGTGCCATTAAGAAAGAAGCCCCGAGTCGATGTCCTGTGAAAATTGTCTAATTTAAGCTTTTCAACCTTGGAAGAGATTTCCCAGCATGGCTTTTAGGCGAATTTGAGCATACAGCAAAGAAGGATTTAGCAATAATTCATCTTAATGGGGAAAAACTCTCAGCTGAATACGAATCACTGCGCTGACTTAAGCTTGAAGTATGAAGAAAATGTGTCAAAAATGCTTTTCCTTCTCTTTTCGCTTTTTATGGGTGATCGTAAAAATAATTTTCGCCATTGCGAATGAAAGATTGCGCAATTTTTGATTACCAGCACGGAATTAAAAATCGAAAGAAATAAAAAAAAATATCATTTTAATATTACTGCATCTTAATTTTATCTCTGGGTCTTTTAGCATAATTATTGCAAACTTGCGTTTAGAACTTGCGATTCTCGTTGTATTAATTATTTGCGGTGTTTACCGTCGATGGAAATAAGCTGCCAGTGGCCAATTAAGCGTCTTTAACTTTGATTCCACCGAGATTTCTCGTTGCCGAAAGGCTATTAGGTCGACATTTTCTCTTTGGGGGTCAGGTATAATAAGACAATATGATAAGACCGCGCCATCCGCAGGCCAAAGACATTTGTCTCTTCAATTTCTGCTTCTTGTCTGCGACGGTAATGTGGATTACGACCCTTTTTTGTATCGATAGGCCATGTTTAAACCATATTTGTCTTATAGCAAGAAGAGAGGAAGTTTCTGCAAGCAATTGGAAGTAATATTGAAACTTGTTTTTATGTGCAGGGCTTGTTATTGTGAGTGATCAATCACTCACTGGTCGCGGGCTGCTTGTGGTCACTGATGATGTCACTGTCTCGAGAGAATAAAAGATGTTTTGGAGAATGGTCCCTAGGGTTTCGCGGCCAGCGAGAATGTTGGGAACAATTAAGAATTAAGTGATTGCTTGATCCCTCACCATCAGAGGTGTGCATTAGGTAGACTTGACTTAAAGGGAACGTGGTTTTATGGGCATTGTAGCTTTTAACAACAGAGATGTGACAAATAATTATTTTTGAACACAATTTCCTTTGGAATTTAAATGTTGGAAGAGTTGAAAAAATGTGAGAATTTTAATTGTGCTTTTAAACGCCTTAGTAGTGGATTTAATCCGAAAAACTAACAAGAAGAAAAGAAAGTGATTTCTCTTCAGATTTGCTGTTAGCTTTTTGGATTGAGTCCAGACCACAGTCACAAGTTAAGTCTCCGTCTTTTATAATACTCGTGGGGATATGAAAGAGCAAAATGAAGGTCTCGATTAAGTCTTGCTTGATAGGTTACAATCTGGGGTTATTGTCTGGCACTGTGTCCGACTTAGAAAGGGGCTCAGCAACATGTTGACATTATTTTGACCTGCTTTTGTTGCCTGTAAAGCACTTGTGTGTTGTAAAAAAGACACTTATTTTTTTTAAGTAATTTTTTTATTGAGATTGACTTTGCTAGATGCAAGATTTACATGTTGTCTGCAATGAAATAAACAAGTCTTATGTCTATAATAAAAGTGTCAGCCATATTTTTTTTAAAAGTCATTTGTTGGGTCATTTAGTGGTTTACTGGCATTTTGTGTCATCTAAGTGCCTTGCTACTTCTGCTCCACTTTATCAGGTTTGATGATGTCAAAGACATTCATTGCGTAGTATAAACCATGCTTCACTTCAGTTAATACTTGATGCCGCCGTAAGAGTAGTTGGAAGTGAATAATGCCGTGTTTTCCAAATCTTTTTTGTATTTTTTAAAATGTTAAACGCATGTTAAATCAATGGTGGACTGGCGATTTATGACAGCAGATGGCACATAAGTCATGGCGAAAGGGATTAACCAGAATCAAGTTATACGTGATTTATTGTTAGAGCACTCTTTAACATGAAATTAGAAAAATCATTCAATTTTATCGAATGCGCCACCTGGCATCAACATGTGTCATTCCACAATTGTGCATCAAGTTTATGGTTATGAATTACTCGCTGTTTACTCTAAGATATGACACTTTCTCTATTGAAAAATAATTTAAATTCTTTTTAATTATTATGTACTATTATTTTAAACTTTTAATTCAACACACAATAACAACATTTTCTTGCGTTGGAAATGTAATTTTATTATTATTACTGTTATTGTTAGTTTCATCTCACAAGTCAGCCCTTGGGTCTATCGTAAAAGACATGCGAAAGATGTTTATTTAATATAGGCGTGTATTAACAGTGATTTAATTTAATAAACGAAACACGCACGAAAGTAAATACAGAACGATAATGTATTTTGGACCGGAGGTATTTAATAACATGACCTTTTTTCGTGATGTTGTAAAAAGGTTTTGTTTGCAACATTTTTACTCTGCTCTACGTTCCGTAATTGGTACTTAGCAAAGCAGGCATGCAAAAATGATAGTTGCTTCATAGCCCCGCGATTACTATTTATTGCCAAATAGAGTGTGTACACAAGAAAGAAAATCATTTCTGGCTTGCATATTACCCACAAAATCAATTTGTTAAATGAAGGCTGTTAAGGCTGGACAAATGATGTTTGCGTGTTAAAAAATCATCTCCACTTGCAATTTGAAAGAGCAACCTGAATTGGTTGTGGGAGGAGCAGGCTGGATAATAACAAAGATGCATTTGGGGAGGTTTGAGAGGTTTTTTTATTTCATTTTATTTTTATTTACACAAATTTCCTTTTATTTTGTTTTGCAGGGGTTAAGTCAACAACAACAAAAATTGCCATTCTCAATTGTAATGCATGTTTTGTTTGCTTTCATTTATTTATTTTTTTCTTTCTATTATTTCACTTCATTGTTTTTAATTATATTTTTTTAAAAAGAAATTTTGCTTTAAAAATAGAAAGAAAAAAAAAGCAGTAAAAATTACCAAATTGCTTAAGGCAAGGCATTAAATTGATTTTCCTTTCATTCTCTCTCTTTCCACTGAACATTTTTCAAGAGACTCGTGTTTGCATTTGATCAAAGACAAATGATGAAATTAAAAATGATGTTGCCAGAGAAAATTGACTTTTTTT
>JAQFZP010002651.1:0-12784 GCA_034695745.1 Geophilus truncorum | reverse complement strand
TAGCGGACTGATTGTTTGTTATAACTTATAATAGTAGTGTTAAGTTCTATTATTGCTTTGTGATATTGTTGTTGTATGTTCAGTCTAATGGCGGATTAAAAGTGTATCTGTGTTCTCTCTACTTGACTGGCCTATTCATTTAACATTGAGTAACATGATCGGGATCAAGAACGGTACTTGTTATACAGTGGAACCCCGATATAACGTTATTCGTCGGACCGGCTGAAAAATAACGCTATAAAGGGGTTCACGCTATAAGCGATCACGTTTTTAAATAGCCAATACTACGCCGGGGAAAAATGAAAATGACGTTCTAGAGGGGTTTACGCTATATCTGGGTTCCACTGTATTGGCAATAGATCTTATAGGTTCAATAAATCACAGAAGCAGAGCAACATCCAGTTAATTCTGTAGTCAATGAATACAAACATGAGTGAAACTAACAGTAAGAAAAGCACCATCTGATGCCAGAATTATCAAACAATAAAATAAACAATGAAATTAATACAATACTAAATCGATTACCGTACTAACAGAATAATTAGTGAATGTGGCAGTCCACTTACACTCCATAAGTCGAACCAATCAATTTAGTTAAATTTAAAATTCTATAAGAATCCTATAGAACACTGCTAAAGTTTTTCTCAAAGTTTATATAGTTACTTCTAAACCTTTGTTTATAAAAGTTCATAAAACTACGGTATTAATGGTATGCTTAAGTTCGGCGGGTTTGTTAAGCGTTAGACAAATGTCTGAAGAATCTCGATAAAGTTTAATTTTTTTGTCGCTAGGTGTTGTGTATTATCCAGATGAATGAAAAACTTTATTGGATTTTTTTTTATGAGATAAACTGTTTACTTAAATCGTCATTCTATTGATTTTTGTAAACAAATAATTTTTTCCACCCGTTTCTTTGAATTTTGATTACGACAAATACCAATTAAAGTCTAAATTTGATTATAAAATACCAGTTATACCCTGAATTATTATCAAAAGCAAAACAAAACTGGTTTTTCCATAAACTTAAAAAATAAAATAAAAAATTTAACTAATTTAAATTATATTTCATTTTATATTTATATAATAATCCGTAATTACATTATAGAATGAATTTTTCTATATCTTGAGATTTTAATGCTGCATTAAACAAACAGTGAAAAAGTCGAAATTATCATTTAAGACATGGACTTTGATATCCCTTATCTCATTCTTGATTAGACATTGCTTAAAACCAGTAATCGACTCCCAACAAATCCAGTTTTGACGTATAATCAGTAAATTTAATTCTTTTTATATTTTTATTTCATTTCATGGGACTTTACCAAGCAGAAAACGCAGAGTTTGTAACTGATTTAGGTAACTTTGGTTTATATTTCAAGTTTATAATAAATTTTAAATTATTTTTTGTATTTATTTTTTATTAGATTGTGTCACAGAGATGTCTTTATGGGCCAAATCACAACAGTTACAGGGAGATTCTTTAAGACAAGTGCAGGCCATTTATGGAGAACATTTTCCAATCGAAGTGCGCCATTTTCTCGCGCCATGGATCGAGGAAAAAGCATGGTGGGATTTAAATTTTTTTATTATTAAATTGATAAAATACTGAATAATAATTTTTTTTAATATTGAGTATTTAATGAATATTTCTCTAAAATTAAATATTGGTGACGCTAAACAAATGATATCTATTGTTTGTTTTGTTATTTTTTTTTTTTTTCTGTTTAAAAAATACAAAAATAGAAAGAAAAGAAAAAAAAAACCGAAAAAGTATCGGTTTAACAAATTTTTTTATTTTTTTTATTATGAATTACTCAATACAATGTGAGATAATTGAAATTAGAGTTTGCCTTATTCCAAATTTGTGATTTTATTTTAGTCTTATGCAACTTAACATTTATAGGAATAAGTCTGATAGTGGAAGTAAGAAAAAAAAGTTAACTAACTAATCATTTATTGATAAAGGATTCAACAGAATACTTTTTGTTTACGAAGTTGAAGTTGGATAACGAAGTTAGAAGCCAAACTTAATAACTTCGGTTACGAAGTAGATGAAGTTTTTTTGCAAACTTTGTTACTTCGTCAATTCAATCATTGTGAAGAATTTTTCTAATTCTGTATTATATATTTATTTTTTGTTGATGAATAGATAAAAAAGAATTATGCTAAAACGTTTTTATTATAAAGTTTTTATTTTTTATTACTTTCATAACCTTTTTTGAGGTTTTTGGTGCCCCATAAATTCAATTTAGAAAGGTTTTCTTTTGATTGAGTTGAGTTAAGAACTCTTAAGTCCAAATTTGAATTTTTTTTTTACCATAAAAATTTTTGTTTATACAAATTAAACTTTTTGTTTATTTAATTTTTTAAAAGGCAAAACATTGACCCTGACAACCCGGCCCACGAAGGCTACGCAGCTGGGTTGGTTGCATCTCTCATACAGGAACTGGAAGCCAAAGCACAACAGATGAACAATGCCGAGTTCTTCTTGATCAAATTAAAATTGCTAGAAACAGCCAACTTGTTCAGAGTAATTGATTAACTCATTTTTATTTTATAAAATTTTATTTTTCCCATCGTAATGAAAATTAATTAAATTTCAACTTTTTTTCTACTAATTAGCAACGCTACAGTCATAATCCATTGCCACTCGTGAGGATTATCACGCAGTGTCTCAACATGGAAACGAAATTAGTGGAACAAGCAGAAAATGTGAGATTTTAGTTGGAAAATTAAAAAAAAATATTTATTTGTTTATTTATTTATTTATTTAGCCACCTGCTGGTAGTGGTTTGACAAATCAGATTCACTCTGTGTTGGATCCACAACAGGAAATCACACAACAGCTGGAATTTGCGCGAAGAAAAACTCACGTAAGTGGAAAAATTATAGTATTTTGAAAATTGCTTATAACAAGCAATAAAAAAAATCAGGATTTTTGTGATTTTTTTGTATTTAATTTTTTATAAAAATTATTTAAAAAAGAATTGGATAAATTAAGATAAAGTTATTTTAATGAGATTTTTTATGAATTTTAAGTGGTAATATGTTGGGAATAATTTTTAAGTGTCGTTATAATGAGGTTTTGGCTAGGAATCGAATTTTCACAAAATGACCTTGATGAGATTTATGAGATTTGTGAAAATTTTGTGTGTAGATTACAAAGATTTGAAGTTATTTGGATATTTCCTGAGATTTAGAGAAATTTAGAGATTTTTCGAGATTTGCAGGTTTTTTTAATAGAGATTTGTTAAGATTTGTGGAGATTTACAGATTTATTGAGATTTTTTTTAGAGATTTGAGAGATTTTACGATTTTGTGAGATTTTAGATTTTTAAAGATTTGTTGAGATTTACAGATTTTTCGTGATTTTTGATTAACGATTTGAGATTTACAGAGATTTGTAAGACTTATAAAAATTTATAGATATTTAACAAATGTTTAGAAATTTTTAGAGATTTTTTCAAGATTTGCTGAAGAGTTTTTCGAGAAATTACAATATTTTAATTGTTTTTAATTTCGTATTTCACCACTAGGAAACAGAAGAAGAACTGAGAAGAATGCAGAATGAACAGGAGTCATTTGTAATTCAGTATCAAGAAAGCTCCAAATTACAAGGTAACACACATAGATTTTTAAGCAATTTTTTAGACTAAATTCCATTTAATTTTTTCAACTTAGCACACATCAATCAAGTGAGGAGTCAGACCAATGGTCAAACTCAGGTTGAGACAGAAAAAAAACTGCAGAAACAGAAGGAAATGGTGGATCAGATGTTGAGCCAAAAGGCAACAGGATTGTTGCAGATGAGACTGGCGTTGGCCGAAAAACACAACGACACTTTTCAGATCCTCAACGGCTTGCAGTCGAAAGTGTTGGACGAAGAGTTGATTCGGTGGAAGAGGGAGCAGCAGTTGTCAGGAAATGGCGCGCCATTTAATAATAATTTAGACACGATACAAGAATGGTAAAAATTTATTTAAAAAAAAATGACGATAGAGTAATTCTGAGAGCAGAAATCGATTCAAGATGATCTTTTACATCTGAAAATGTGTTGACTATTTTATGTTAAGTTAACTACTTTGTCCCCTAGTGTGAAAATTGAGTACCATACTAAACTACAATTTTAAAAAATTGATTCAAATACATTTTTAGGTGTAAAAGAACGTCCTGAGTCGATTTCCAGTGTCAAATTTAAGCTATCTCTAATAATCCTCGAGATAACAGAAAAAACACATTTTAATGCCAAATTTTAACACGAGATGGCAAAGCACTTAACCAAATTTACTTAAAATTCCAGGTGCGAAGCTCTGGCAGAGATAATCTGGCAGAACCGCCAGCAAATCAAGAGAGTGGAACTTCTCCGCGCTCAGTTACCAATCGACCCACCAGGCGGCGTGGATTTGCTCCCGGGCCTCAACTCTCAAATTACGGGACTTTTGTCGTCGCTCGTCACAAGCACTTTCATCATAGAGAAACAACCGCCGCAAGTGATGAAAACCAACACCCGATTCACGGCCACAGTCAGACTTCTCGTTGGAGGCAAATTAAATGTACACATGACGCCGCCGCAAGTCAAAGTCACCATCATAAGCGAAGCACAAGCCAATGCTTTATTGAAAAACGACAAAATGGCCAAAGGGTAGCGCTGCTTTAATTTTTATTTTTTATATACAGTATCACTAAAAAAAAAATTTGATTAAATTGGATTTTTATTTTTTTTTTTAAAGGGTGTTTCAAAAGAAGAGATTTATTTAACTAAGAGAAATACTGTTTCCAGTTCACGTGTGAATGAACTGCAGCAAATGCATAACTTAATTGTCATACACAAGTAAACTAGAAACAGTATTTCTCTTAGTTAAATAAATCTCTTCTTTTGAACCACCCTGTATAATTTACAAATATTATAAGAAATTTATTTTTTAATTTTGCAGCGACGCCAGTGGTGAAATTTTGAACAACAACGGCACTATGGAGTACCATCAAGCAACGCGGCAGTTGAGCGTTAGTTTTCGAAACATGGTAACTAGATTAATTTTTTTTTTTTAATTAAATTTGAGTTTTAAAATTTTTATTTTGTTTTTAGCAATTGAGGAAAATTAAACGAGCGGAGAAAAAGGGAACAGAGGTACACCATTTTGAATTAAGCGAATTTTGTTTAATTTTTAAGGGTAATTTTTTATTTTTTTTTAAAAGTCTGTGATGGACGAGAAGTTCTCGCTCCTCTTCCAGTCGCAGTTTAACGTCGGAGGCGGCGAGTTGGTGTTCCAAGTGTGGACTTTGTCGTTACCAGTGGTGGTCATCGTTCATGGAAACCAGGAGCCGCACGCGTGGGCAACAGTTTCGTGGGATAACGCGTTCGCAGAACCAGTTAAGAGTTTCCAGTTTTTAAAATAATTAAATTATTCGATTTTTGTAGATTTTCATTGATACTTAGTCGATATCTATTCACTCATGTTTGTCGATGTCAATGAATAGCAAAAGGTTTTGGTGATATGATAAGTATCGGTAGATATTGAATATCTAGCGATAATTTTGACGAATATCTAGCGATAATTTCGACGAATATCGATAAAAATCTGTTAAATATCCGTGAGCATTGTAAAACATCGGTGAATATCGATAAAAATTAAAAAGAAAAGTGCGGGGGTATCGATAAAAATGTGTAAAGCATAGTTGAATATCGATAAAATGTGTAAAATTTTAGTGAGTATCGACAAAAATCGTGTAAGTATCGTGTTTTTATACACCTAATTCGGTTTTTCATGTATCGGATTGATGATAATCGAAAAAAATGGTGGCAATGAAAATTTTTTTGTAATACTGTATTTATTTATTTATTTTTATTTTTTTCTGTTGAAAATTCAGGGTCGAGTTCCATTCGCGGTGCCCGAAAAAGTGCCATGGCAACAAGTGGCCGAAATGTTGGTCTGTAAATTCAAAGCTGCGACCGGTCGTGGATTATCGGACGACAATCTTCGCTATTTAGCCGGAAAGGCGTTTCGAAGTAAAATTTCTTTTTTATTTTTATTTATTTTTATTTTATTTATTTATTTATTTATTTATTTTTATTTTTATTTATTTGTTGTTTTTCTTACTTTAAAAACAATTTTCTGTTAATTTTTAGATGCGCAGATCCAAGATTATTCCAACATGATGCTGAGTTGGTCTCAATTCTGCAAAGAAACGATCCCAGATCGGACTTTCACGTTCTGGGAGTGGTTCTACGCAATAATGAAGTTGACTAGAGAACATTTACGCGGACTGTGGAATGATGGGTAATTTATTTATATTTTTAAAAAGAAAAATTTTACTTTTCTCACTTTTTCTATTTTCTATTTTTTTAAGACATATTTTGGGTTTTCTCGGACGTAAACAAACCGTGGAAATGTTACTTAGTAAATGCAAAGGCACGTTTTTACTGAGGTTTAGCGATTCAGAGCTAGGTGGCGTGACGTTCGCATGGTGTAATTCCGAAGGACAAAATCCAGGTTCGAATTTGTTTTTTAGAAGTTTTTTGAATTTTGTTTGATTTTTTTTTTTTTTATGTTTTAGAGAGAAAAGAAGTATTAATGGTTCAGCCATTTAGTAGTAAGGACTTTGCGATTCGAAGTCTCGCCGACAGAGGAAACGATATGGCGTTTTTGCAGTTCTTGTTTCCAGATATACCAAAAGATAAAGCGTTTGGAAAATATTATACGCCAATGACAGGTACCGGAAGTGGTTGAGATTTAGTGGTTTTGAGTGGAAATGGCAGGAAGAAAGCGTAAAATCGATTTAAGTTAAAGAAAATCGCAAAAAATACGATATTTATAGGATTTTTGCCTGCACTCAATAATATTTATATTAATATGTATCGATATTTTTCGAAATTTATTCGATATTTATTTATTGGTACTCGATTTTTATCGATTAAGCAATATTTATCTAGTTTTTTTCGGGTATGTATCGATTTTGAGAGATAGCGCGACGAGTATTATTGTCTATCGATGAATATCGGATAATTGTTGGTCAATATCTACAAAAATCGATAGCTATCCAATAAAAATTGGTTGAATTTCAACGAGTATCGATAAAAATTGCATCAATTTCGACGATTATCGATTAAATATCTGTGAATGTCGATTAAAAAATAAAATATGAGTGAATACTGACAAAAATCGGGTAAACAGCACATTTTCCATACACCATTCCGCCATTTTTAAAACCGGTCCATCTAAAAAAAATTAAAAATTAAGAACTTATAATTAATTTCTTATTTTTCCAGAAAATTGTACACAACTTAACGGCTACGTGAAACCAGTTTTAAGGACACATGTACCCGGGTAACGACAAATTAAAAAAATAAATTGTTTCACTTTAAAAAAAAAAAAAAAATCAAAACTAATTAAAAAATAAAACAATTTTTTTTCATTTAGTGTTGAAGAAAACGGAATGGAAAGTTACCCATCAACTCCACAACAGTTCCAACCACAGTCACCCGAAAACACATATATGCGCGACACGCCATCTGTCAACAGCAATGCCTCAGAACCCATGAAGTAAGTGACCAAAAAAAAAATAAAAAATTCAAAAATTCAAAACCCGGTCTGGGACCAAGAATATTTAGACAGGATCTGATCTGCTTTTATGTCATTTTTCAAAATAACAAATTGTTTTGGTTTTTTTTTGGTTTTTTTTACCCTTTAACAACGTGGTTGTGATTTGTACACCCGAATTTTTTTTTTTTTTTTTTACTTTTGTATTAATTCAATCAAGTCGCCATTTTTTTTTTTTTTTTTTTTTTTTTAAATTAAAAATTCGAAAATTAAGTGTGAAAATGATCAGATTATATATTTTCTATTGAAATAGATAGATATATGTAACGGTGTATACGATAAATATATTTTGGAATGTAAAAATAAGAATTTAAGGAATTTTTAGAGGATTTTTCGAGTTTTTGGAGGGAAAAAAAATCAAAAAATTATAATTTTTTTTTTTTAAATTTTAAATTAAACGAGCACTTTTCAAAATGGGATTATAAAAAAAATAGCTTGCCACACACTTTTTATGTTTTTATTTTTATTATTAGTTTGCTTTTTTGTTGTGATTTATTCGAGATTTTTAATCACATGAGAAATAAACGAAAACCGTCCGTTAAAATTAAACAAAACAACAACCAAAGTGCTTAAAAGTCGTTAAGTTTTTTAATTTTTTACGATGAAATATACTTTATGTGACGTAATCGCTCGGTTTATTGTGAAATGTAACGTAACTTTTTTAAGCTCTTTTTGTTTGCTCAAAATATGGCGTTATGCGAAATCTCCCCTTACTAAAAAGAGTATCATTTTTTGATTATTTTGAAGTCATTTAATGGAATTTTAAAAAGTTGATTACAAAATGGACTTTTATGATCAAAATTATGATCAAATGATCAAGATCATAATTTTGATCATAAAAGTCCATTTTGTGATCAACTTATGATCAACTTTTTAAAATTCTATTAAAAGTGACTTCAAAATGATCAAAAAATGACTTGAAAATAATCTAAAAATGATCAACTTTTTTAGTAAGGGTCTTGTTTAAAGTTCTGGTAAGTTCGTTTGAAAACAATAAATACAAGTAAGATGTTTTTTGAGCAAACAAAAGCATATTCATGACAAAACTTGCTATTTTTACCAAAACCTGATCTGTTTTAAGTCATTGTTGTGTGTTTTTTATGAAAAACATGGGAGCAAAGCAAATTTTACGCCAGTTGATGTTTGAAAACAGTTGTCTTGTTGTTAAAAAAACATATTCCTGAACCAGCCCGAAGGTTTTGCTGGACTGTTAATATTTTGTGGGCAAAAGAGAAACATAATAACATGGTTTTAAACTGTTCTTAATATATGTTTCAACATTTATCATAACTTCAAAAAAAATGTAGAAAATTATGATTTCTTAAGAGAAAAAAAATGTCATTTGTGATATTCTATATCTTTTTTTTTTTAATATTTTATTTGTACCCATAGTCCTCTTTTCTATTTTCAAGTATAATAATATATATATATAAAATATAAATATATATTAAATATATAAATTAAATATTTGTGTGCTTTCTTATTATTATATGAAATAATAAAACAACTTTTTGGTCACTTTGTCTTTTTTGCTCCCTCTATTGAGCAAAAATTAGTTTGGCCCAAGATTTTTCATTGTTATAAACTCTCATTGTTATAATAATTGTTATAAACTCTCAAAGTCAAAGGGCTGGGCAGGAAATAAGCTGTGCATGTTTGTGAGTGTGTGGCAAGTTGTATAAATTATTTTCATTTTACTTTCCAAAAATGTCAAATTCTCTATTTTTTTTATAAAATTTTTTATAAAAATTTTTACAATTTTTTTTTCAAATTTTTTAATTTGAAGGAGCTTTTTATGCAAATTTGTAGTAATTACTAAGCATGCATGTGCTCCTGCCCTTTTTTCAGTTCAGACCAAAAAAATCTTGAGGTTCATCCTAATTTTTGCTCTTTTATTCCCTGTTCTTAGCCCTGGTGAAGCAGGGGAATTGGACTACTCAGAACTGATGGAAGAATTGCCTTGTGACATGGAACTCCCTGATTTCATGAATGATCTCATCAGTACCTATAATGTGAAACCATCATAGAAAAGAATAATGTCACTTATATGCAATTGTCAAGTAACAACATCTCAATTTGATATTTGTGTTGTCAAGGAACATGTCAAAGTGAAATTTTTCATTATTATTATTTTTTTTCTTTTTTTTTTTTTGTCTGGTTTGCCTAGTTAAGCTAATCAGTATGCAGTAATCAACACTAATCTGGGCTGTAATCACTGTTAACGAAAGTTTGAGCGGTTTGGAAGCAAAGGTGGAGTTTGGAATTGGCTTTATTTTGTTAGAAGGAGTTTTTGGATATTAAAAGTTTACATGTTCTTGGATTCAGCTTGATGAGATGAATCGAATGGTTTATTTACTTTTAAATTTCTGTGTTTGGATGATGGAGAAATTTAGGTTTCCAAGTGATTTTTGTAGTTATCTCAAAAAGGGTTAGATATACGTTAAATTTGACACCGGAAATCTATTTAAATGAGTTTTTTGAAATTTTTGCATGGTACTGAATTTTAATACTAGGGGGCGAAGTTTGTCAAGTCAACATGTAATATAATAACCATTTGAATAATTTTTAGACATGAAAGACCATCCAGAATCGATTTCCGTTGTCAAATTTGTCCCATCTCTTTCAGACATAATTACAAAAATAACTTTTTAACGCAAAATTTCAACACTAGACTGCGAAGCGCTTTAACCAAACATATAACCGAACCGCTACGAACTAGATACTTTCAAAACCAAGTGCTATAATGAATATTTTTCTATATATTATACAAAAAATTAATATTTAAATTCACTTATTTCTTTAACCTTTAAACTCACAGCACTATGCAGGGCCAAATTAAAAACAACACAAAAACTGTACATAAAACAAAACAAAATCAATTCCAACAATAGCAAAAAACAAAAAAAACCTTTGGTACAAAACAGAATTTACAATTTAGAAAATTTCACTGTGATAGGCCTAATTTAAATTACAACTACAATTAAAACTTTTTTTTGCTCATCAGTCCCAAGTTCTGGTCATAACAGTATTTTAGACTAAAATCATTGGTTATTCAGAGAAAATAAAATAAAATATAAAAAAGTGTTATTTTTCTTGTTTATCAATATATTTAACCTTGTTACAACTTTTTTTGCCTCGTTTTTTAATTGCTATGCATGTTTATGGGAATTACGGAAAGAGTTCTATTTAATTAATTAATTAATTAAGTAAATGTAAAATTAAATTAGCCGCTTCAATTCCATGTAATGTAAAATAAATACAAAATCGTGCCGAAATAAAAATAAATCCTTTATTATTAAGTTGTTGCTAAGTGCTGATCTTGCGGTGTTTGTGTTTCATCTTTTGACCGCAAGGATTCGAGGGGTTTTGGTGGTTCTTTCATTTCCCGCTTGACGTATGTTCTGGGAATTGGTTCTTTCGGTGGTAACCAATCGGGAATTATTTTCCCGTGCACTCGCCAGGTGCCGTTGGGGTTTGATAAGTGGTTTTCGAAAACTACGTATTCGAGAACGTCTTTCGGCATCACTTCGCTGCCGTGCATTAATCGTCCGAACCGGTCGTACACAGCAAGTGTCTAAAAATTATTTATTGTTTTAGTTTTTACATGTGATTTAAGAAAGGGTTCGGGCAAACTCAAACGCTGTCGAAGAGATTTATGAAATTTGTTAAGATTTATAAAGATTTTTTTTTTAAAAGATTTACAAAGATTTGTAGAAATTTTAGAAATTTTTCGGGATTTGAATAACGAATTTTTAAAAATTGTTGACTAGAGATTTACAGAGATTTTTTTGATTCGTCGACGAGATTTTTGAGCTTGTTCAACCCTTTGGATTTAAGTTATTTTATTTTTACTTGTTTTGAGTGAAATCTGACTGTGACTTGACCGAATTTGTTTTCTTTGGATATAATATCAGTACAACGTATTTGCACCACTCTCGGGATAGATAAACTTTCCAAAAAGCGCCATCTGATGGTTTTGCAGTCAACTAATGTCATCATTTCCTATCAAAAATTAAAAAAATAAATATTAAAAATCATTATAAAAATTTCTTTAAACAATATACTTACAGGATAACACTTTTCAGTCACAATTTCATGTAATTTATCTTCATCTTTCCTACAAAATAAAATTATAAAAATTTTAAATTTTTTTCACAGATTTTTTAGAAAATTCAATACTCTGCTAAGTATTTATGAACATCAATATAAATATCCTGCGCTCTGACGGCAAAATCATGCACGTCGAAATTTTCATCAAAATCCCGGATTTTTTTCATATCCAAGTACGATTTCCCTTTTTTCTGTAGAAATTCCATCTTCTGTTTCGTTCCCTGGAATAAAAACATTTTCTAATTATTATTATAATTATTATTAACTATTTCAAAATCAACTTATAATTTTTTTTTACCACTAAAGACAATGTCGACATCTTCCCATCGCCCTCTGGCGGCACGTACGGCTCGAATGTTCCTCCTAAAACGTTATTTGCGTATTTTATAAATATCAAAATATTTTATTTATGTTATTATAATATTTATAATACAATACCTGTGCTGCTTATAATTACGGGTCTCTCAGACCAAGCTCTAGGTGGCGCTATTCCCTTTTCCTTCATTTTCAAGCGCATTTCATCCGGTGTTAAGTTACTGTCTCTTCTTATAGCGTCGAAATCGGGCAATTCGACCTTAATCACTTTTTCTCCTCGTTGTTTCCTCCATTTCGGGTCGAAATGTTTTTTTATTTCTCGTACTGAGTTTGCGCTCTGCGGTAGTAAATGACGTGTGAGCAAACTCGATTTATTTAATACATTCTAAGAGGAAAACATGAATGAATTAATGTATAAATGTAAGATTATTGAATATATATTTTTATATCTACTTTCGCGTGATGAAAGTTTGAGAATTTCGTGATTATGGAAGCCGCCATTTTGGATCTCCAACTTTAATTTTTAAGGCATTTCCGGTACAGGACCGGAAAAGAAGCGGAAGTGAAATGAAAGCGGAAAAAATAGATTGTAAATAAAGATTAAAAATAATTTATTTTTGAAATACGTTAAAATAAAAACAACTTTTTTTTTTTTTTTTATATTATAAGGTGAATTTCTTTTTATACTGAGGTGTATTCCTAAATTACAATGCGCACGGTTTGCATCGTGCGGCCTGGAAAAATCGTGTTCCTTAATGGTG
>JAQFZP010002650.1:0-12785 GCA_034695745.1 Geophilus truncorum | reverse complement strand
ATTAAAAAGCAACTTTTAGTTTTATGCCGGATTATATATCCATCAGAAATTTAAAATTTAAAATTCAAAATATTAAGCAAATGAGGTAAAAACGAGTGTGTTCTTCCATAAAATATGTAGATTACTCTCGTTTTCAGTTTAACTCCCGTAATTACCTCATTTACACCATAATTCTTCCCAAATGTTTGTTATTTTCGAAAAAAAATATATATATAAATACGGTATGTCATATAATTTACAAATTCTAGCTGTTAACTCTTTTCTTACTTCCTAGATTGTTGACTACAATTGTCAATACAGTATTACAATCGTATTACAGATAATTAATTCTGTGACCAACTTAAATGGCATTCTCACTTGTCAGTAACATAAAGCAGCTATTAACTTCAAATATACCATAATTGCTTTTCGAATGTTTTCAATTTGCACTTAATTACTCATTACTTATGCTAAATAATCTTAAGCTGTTATTACATTCTATTAAATTTAAATTTTAAGACGTCCACATTTCGTAAAATTTTCTATGTTAAATAACCACAGAAATAAACCATTCAAAATATCATGGCTTCTTGAACATCAGATTAATAACATTTATCATCTCACAGGAAATAACTTTCAAACGGTTCATTTCTCTTCCAACAGCATCATCACAGCTTCCATTTGCGGCATTTATCAAAACCCCTCGCCAGTTTAACCCCATTAATTTAAAATTTTTAATCACATAATTTTCACAGCCGCCAATTCTCCGATTCAATTCATTCCACTCTGTCTTATAAACCTTGTTTTTATAAGCCTCTTAAATTCCATCTCGACCGCACTAGTGTGGAACTAATTTCTCGTGCACAAACTTTAATTCCTCGTAGCTCGAAAAGACCTTACATTGCGGCAGGTTATAAAACCCAGCAATAAAAGACGTTCCTTTTACACGTCTCGTCCATACATAAGAGCACGTATACAATTCTTTATGACTCGAGACAGAAAAAAAATAGTTTTAACTCATATTACATATTTACACCCTAAACCTTTTTCGTTTTATCTTTTCCACACTCGTAGAAGGAAGGAACCCCATGCTGTGACCAACACATTACGTCACCATTCCCAACACTTCTTTCTCTCCCTCTCCCTCTCTCTCGTCTATCTCATAAAACCCAAAGTTTTGACGTCCGATTAGTCCCGGAGCCCTGAATCTTTCCAACGGGTGTCCACGACGTTTATTAAGCCGACGGACCAGTTAATAAATTGTACCACCGCACCTCGCTCTTTCACCACCAGAGCTCGCGCTTCGACTCGAAATTATACACCTGACAAAGGCATTCATTCATTAACCCTTTATATATATTCCTCAATCCCATTTACTCTTTTCAGCGTCTTCTCACTTCTCAGAAACCCAACACAAAAGGATTCATTTGCAGCTCCAAGAAAGAAGAAAAAAGAAAAATCATTCAAAGGGTCAGTAACCTTTATTCGTACGAGTGAAGCGCCTTCAACATCGATGGAAAGCTCCAATTTAATGCCGAGGGTTTCGCATTATGCGAATTAATAAATCACATTTTTCCTCCTGCAATTGTCATCTTTAAAGGAAAAGGTAAAATTCATTTGATTAAAAAAAAGTGAAACTTTCTTCTATTTTGACACACTTCTAGAATTTTTTCTTTTTCTTCTTTCTTCAAAATGATATATATAAAAACGAAATTTTATTGAATTTTTCTCTTTTTAAAAAAAAAAAAGAAAAACCTTTTTATTTCGACAGAAATCCAATTCGGGTTAAGAATCCCTATCCCCCTACAGTTTCATTGAAAGTAGATACCAAAAGCCCGTCTTTGTACCACGATTAGGGGAAAATGATGTTTGGAAACGACCCTAACCTACAATCTTGAAAATTCTAACTGGAAAATAGACCTTAAAGTGGATTTAGGATCTCCCTATTCCTTTTACAGACATAAGTGGTATTCATTTTCCTTTTTTCAACTCATCAAATACAAGAAACTCGCTAATAGGATTGGAGGCGTTTCTTAAACGAGATTAAATAAACCACTAAAACGCTACTCTACTTTCTTTTTCCTCTCGTTATTTTTTTCTTCAAAGCCGACACGGAAAAGTAATCTCTCACCCCCCTCGATATAATGAAAAAAAAAGAAGATATCTGCTGCACAGACAACATTTTGGCAGCATCTGGTGTCCAGTGCTGAATTAATACATCCAGTTTACAACGAGTAGTTTGTATAGATTTCGATAAGCTTCTGAAACCCTGACAACAATATTAAACAACATTTTATACAACCATAAAATCCCCACTGAAAAAACATCACGACACTAGCTTAGCCTCACAGCGCCATCTGGAGGCCATAAGATTCGCATTTCTTGCAAAAACGTTGTCTGTCGGGTGGTCTTCATTAAAACATTGGTTTTTTACCAACCACCAGCTCCCATTACCCTATCGGTAACGTCGGTTCAAAGAACTATTTCCCTCGTAGTGGGGGTAACTAAAAACCGCTTTGTGTTTATTCTTTATTCGAAGGTGTAAATAATGATAGTGAAAAAAACCTGTAATGTGAAAACATTCGCACACATCAATTAGTGATGCTCGACTTGTTTGCAAAGAAAAACGTTTAGCCATTGAGAATGTCCAACAGGGCACGAATGAATCCCAGTACAACAAGTTATCCGGAGGAAGAAGGGTGTAGGGTGGATTTTTCGAAGTGCGAGGTGATAAATAGCCTTGTCACAATCTTCCTCCTTCCTCTTGAAAATTGAAAGACTACTCCTTCTCCCCACTTGCTTCTCATGCGCCGATGCAAAAGAAGACTTACGAACGCCTAACTCTATTTTCCACGCGTATGATTCCGCTTTTCGAGGTGAGAAGAACGCGAGAGCAGCTGCACCAGGTGGTTTTTCCAACCGTGCGCTAAAAGTAGGGCTGCCGCATCAATTTTTAAATGCCGGACATCAACACCAGACAACTTGATGCCGTTAACCTGTGATTACATAAAATTCACTTCCATGTTATTAATTTTTTTTAACGTTATGTACCATAATTCTCCAGTTTTAGGGTTTCATTTTTTAGGGGGAAGTAGTTAGGATCGTGTTGCACAATATTCCCCCTATGGGTATAAGATGAAGGGT
The DNA here is from genome assembly GCA_034695745.1 of Geophilus truncorum. Lineage (NCBI taxonomy): Eukaryota > Metazoa > Arthropoda > Chilopoda > Geophilomorpha > Geophilidae > Geophilus > Geophilus truncorum. The sequence goes on along the minus strand of JAQFZP010002650.1, from coordinate 9,662 downwards.
GTTGAAATGACTCATTATAGACCCAGAATTCGTTGTATTGGTTATTAAGTAAAAATGACGTTATAAATTTTCATATTTCAACACTAGGTAGTGTTGAATATTCTTAGTTATCATCAGTCCATAAAAAAATTACATTTTAAAAATTCAAGACGACATTTTTCTTTCGTATTTTTTTAAAGTTATAGCGGTATTATTATAATATAAAAACATGAAGAAATGAAAGCCGAGTAACAAGAAGTATGATGATTGCCTTTTTGACCACATCCACTCCCAGGGTCGAATATTTGACTCCTGGCCAATGATTAGTATTCCACGTCTGCTGTACTATTTGTCACGAGCATCTGTAACCAGTCGTTCCATGTTTTCTCTGCTCTGCCAAAGTCGGACGACGCGTGACTTGAGAAAAAGGTACCACACCTGGAGTTCCACAGGACCCAGAGTGCGCAATCTCCATCACCTCCCTCAATGTCTCATGCCAACACGTTTCAGCTTATGACGGATATCTTTCGCGAAGGGGAAAAAAATTCAATAAAACAGCGGTGCGACTTTTGACAGGTGCAACTTACAATTAATGACTTGAATATAAAAGTAAATTAAAGTTTAAGGTACGACAAAAGATGGTAATCTACTTATTTTCCCATGTTATTTTTGTGTAAACACATCTTTTCCATGTAGATTCAAAACTGACATAAAATTATTGACTTGTTTATGCGTTGTTTGCCAAGTCACAAGAGAGCGAGTAGAAGGAGAAACAAGTCCCTTGATAATGGAATCCGGTGCTGCTAAGACCAATCGAGGAGAAAAAATGTAAAAAGGAGAAAAGAAAGCATTTTACAAAGTTGAGTCGTGGAACGAGACAAAAGAGACTGCGTTTAATGAAAGGGAGGTCCTATTGACCTACCCAGATGGCGCGTGCGTGACTCAGAATTCAGTACACGACTAATAAATCTTTAAATATCCCAACCTTAAATGGCACGAAATTTATTTTTGGCGGATATTTAGCTTTAAAAAAATATTGTTAAGACACTTAAGCGACCAATTTTAACAACTTTACGGCGTTTAAAAAACTTATGGACAGGTGCCAAAAGAATAAAACATTTTTAAGATTTTTTTAAGATTTTTTAAATTTTGTTTTATTCTTTTGTTTTTATGTCGTAATATGACATCTACCAATTTTCCGAAATTTTTCTCACCAAAAATAAAATAAAAACTCGAATAAATTCTTATTTACCGTTATACTGCCAGTAAGCGTGAAAATAGGATTTTTGTCTTGATTCTTTTTTTTCCAAGAAAAAGAAGCCACTTGCAAGTGAAAAATCCTTTTTTCTTATTTTTGGCATATGGAATAGAGACACTTTTACTCTCCCTCTCTCAGCATGACTCGGTATTGATGTAGATTGGCTTAACGCCAAAATATAAAAAAATGAATTTAACGGCACTGCCATCTGCTAATTAGAATCACAATTCATACACCGAGGAAACGAAAGTCAATGTCTCAATCACATTTTTTTCAAACGATATTATATTTATTTATTTTTCAATTTAATCCTTTCACAGCTCCAAGGTCGCTCGCAACCTTGCAATAAAGGTCGAATACTTCGGCCCTTAATCACCGGACGTCAGAAATAATAATAAATTAAGCCATAAATAGCGAAAAATTAGAGTCTGAGAATTTTCTTTCCTTCCGCAGTTTTGTTATCCAGTAATCAACATCATTAATATCCCTTCATTTCTTTTTTATTTTATCTCCCATTCAAAAAATATTCATTGCTATACTGAGGACAATCTAAAAATAATCGCGGGTTAATAGAAATCTGAACGAGGTCTACGGCCTTTCAACCAAAATAAACAACGGTGTATTCCGAGTTTGTTTTGCTGCGTGAAAATCATTTCTCCCATCATGCCTGGCACTAGCCACATCAAAAACGCGATCAATACAATTCAAGGCAAATGCAGTAGAAATAGAAAAAAAGCCTGAAACTGTAATATCTAAGACAACAAACGTAGAGGTAAATAAACAACACGAAAACGAGATATGATTTATGCATGTGCAAACGACTTTGCCGTATCTCGATCAGATGAATATCGATAAAAAGCAACAAAAGAGGGTTTTTCCATTTCCAAGCTACGGTGCAACATGCAGAGGATGAATGCATTAGTGCATGGTGTACTACACAATCTCTTTTCAAAGGCCAAGGGAAGCCGAAGCCAACGATATTTCTGCTTGGACGAGCTGACTGCGACTCGAGGAGGGAGAGGGATAAGAGATGCGGCTAAACAACAACAACAACAAATAACAAGAAAAGAAACATCATTTTATCTCATTCCTCACATACTTCACCTTAACTTTAAAGTCTTTTCTCTAACCCTAATTGAGAACTTAATCTCAGATCAAACCCAATTATCCCTTTAATCAATAATCTCAGAATCATTTTAAAGAAAAAAACCGTTCAAGGGGTTTCTTTAAAAATTAAAAAAAAAAAAAAACTCATTTCTAATCATCTCTTTTCGAAATATAAAATGTAAAAATAAATCACATTCACCCTCTGTGGGCTTAAACCCGCGACGCCAGATCAATACTTATTGATCCAGGCAAAAATCATCGATAAATAAGTTTGATTATAAAAATAGGTATTTTAAGCAAAATAAATTTAAAAAAAATAAACTAACCTCCATGAATGGTGTTGGTAATGGTGACCCAGAAGTCGATGGTCTTTTCGGAGCCCAATTCTTCGTAGTCCCACTTGCGTTTCACTCGAACAGCTCCAGCAGCATCCACCATCACCCAGCTGTTCTCCTCCTTCAACTTGAACTTCTCCTTGCCGGACTTATTCTCCAAGTGAAATACAACAGCTCCTTCCTGGTGTCCTTCTGACTCGCGGTACTCGACCGTTTTCGTGGGCCGGACAGTAGATCGCTTCACGTGGCGTTTGACCAGAACGTGTACGTCTGGGAGTCCGTCTAAGGTGAGCAGGTGTTCGTCTCCAGGCAAAGTCAGTTCCCGGGCGCTAAACGTGAGGAGTCCTCCCACTACCTCGATGTGCACGTGCGCCGGACGCGTGCCGTACAGGGGCGGCTGCCGTGCGTCGTGCGCTCGCACGATCACCTCGTAATCTTTGAGCTGAGGCTCGCCGATCAGTAAAATCTCGCCCGTCTTCGGTACGGTAAAGAAGGTCGGACTGGGCCGCGTCGCCTTGTAGATGATGTCGTCGCCATCAGCGTCGTACGCGTGCACCTGCGCCACGACCGAAAAGCGCGGCGTATCCCTCATCACCCGGATGTAGTAATCCTCTTTCTCGAAGATGGGCGCGTTGTCGTTCAAGTCCAGAATCGTCACGAAGACGCGAGCGTCCGCCGTGTCCACTTGCGCGGAATCCGTGGCTCGGATGACCAGGTCGTAGGAATCCCGGATCTCGCGGTCCAAGTCCGCATTCACCACCAGGCGAACGGTGGTGGTGCGAGGCGTCCCCGAAATCGTCAACGACGCGTTCGACGAGACAGTCTCTAGGCGGAAGGCATGACCCACATTTCCAGACACGATCGAGTAGGTGATGGGCAGTCGGACGCCTTCGCCGGCCGATATCGCTTCCAAACCCCGAACGGGCATCCCTACGGGGGCGTGCTCCTCGATCTCACCCCTGAGCACAGTCGGGGGAAAATTCAACATCTTCCTACTATCCAACACGTGTAGTTGCACCGTCTGAGTGGCCGTGAATTCGGGATACTCCTCCAGAACGACCAGAGTGACCGGCTTGCCCACAAGGTGAGACACGTTGCCGGTGGTGGTCAAAAGCCCGTCTTCGAGCACAGTGAACAGCGACGACTGGTCCGTGTCCAGCATGCGAAAGCCGACACTGTGGACGACGTTGTTCGCGAGCGAAGAGGCCAATTTGTGGATGGCAAAACCGGGGTAAGCGTCGTGAGGCACGGCCATGCGTCGCACGCCGTTGCCGTCCAGAACCACGTCACTCGAGCCGGTCGCCGAGCTCGCCACGATGCTCAAGAGTAAAATCCATCCTCCGAAGCACCTCGCGGCACGGCCACTGTATCCTAGCAGTGGCGGCTCCATTGCCGCCATATTGGATCGACTACCAACCACAGGCAGGCAGCCAGCAAGAGCAGCCGCAGCCGGCCTCAGCCGACTCGCCGAGTCGAGGGTGAAACACTGACAGATGCGCGGCTCGATGCGAGTCAAAATCCTTCTTTTGCGTCTCGACGCACGAATCTCACCCGCTCACCGCTGCACATGTGAAGCGACCGAAGAAATCCACGGTTTAAAGGCGAGGAACGAGGCAACCAAAAAATCCGCACCTGAAATCACAAAATGCACGCTTATAGTACCGTGAGCCACCGCTCGCCGTCTAAAATGCTCGCACAATCTGGTGTCGGTACCCCATTGATCGGTCACCTACCCCGACAGACGAGGTGAGATGCACCCGCATCCCAATCTCGATCACAAACTGCACAGTGAAGCCTAACTCACCCTCGCCGCATCGACTGGTTCGCCAGCGCTGCAAACCGAATTAAAATTAAATCCCCCAAACGCCCCTGCGCTACTAGCACGCCCTTGTTCTCCTCCACGGCTAAACTCCAAAGATCGGCCTCCCACTCTTCCATCTTACCTTTTCCTCCGATCTCCCTCTCTCCTCGCTCTCCTCCCTGCGAAACACACTGCCGGCTTAATCTTAGCTGCCGTCACTCTACCGCTAGCTGCGTTTAGAGCCTTCTACTGCTCATGCTCTTGCGCTCACTGGACTCGTCCATTATTTAAACCCCAGTTATCCCGCGATGCGAGGAAAAGAGAGAAGATGATCTGGAAAAAATGGAATATTCCGTCAAATTTCTATTTAAATTTAATTTGCGCGCGGTTTAATTACCTATGAAAATTTGTTAGTTATTTATATTTGGTGGTTACATGTTGAAAATCGGACGGGGGAGTTCGTTTGTGAGAAGAGCCTGTGCTCTGTCTCATTAATAATTCATGTGGAGGAGGAGTTAGCAGTGAAGCCTCGACTCCAGGTTCGGGGTTGATAGGTACACGAGCTTGCTGCCACCTTCTTCGCTTCGCTTCTGCCACACTAAGCTTTTGTTCCCTTAATGTGGGTGATGTGTGGGGAACTCTCTCGTGATTATGCGGCCCTTGCTCTGTGAATAGAATGCACATGACTCATGCTGAAGCATAAAAGACCGCAATGTTTTTGCATCATCATTACCCATATGTGTTGTGAATAATGGATGTATTTGTCGAGACGTGGTGTTTACGGTCGTTTGAAATGATTTCTTTTCTGGCAATTGTTGTGGCAGCGGGGAATGTAAGCAAATTGGGATGTAGTTGTGGAAATTAACCAGCGCCATCTATCGGCTCCGTTGCGAAATACAAAGTTTTCAATTACAGTTGAGGATTTCGTGGTAGACTTCGGATAATAGAAATCAGTCTGAATTAACTAAGAATTAAAAACGTTTTTTACGGTGAATTCAAATGTTTTTTTTTTTAATGTATTAATTATAGGCTTACCTTTTACGTTTTTCATGAAACGATGAAAAATAATCTGTCACTGGTATTACGGTTCCATAATGCAAATGTATGGTAATTGGTAATAGACTTAACTTGGCAGAATGCAACCAACTTATCAACATCTGCGGAAATTAAAAAATTGCCATTAAAAATCACTCAAAAACATTACTCTGAATCTGAAAGTTTCAGTTTAGAAAAACTTAAGCCTATTCGTCGTTTACAAGTGGGTTAGGATTTTGTTGTCATCTTATACCGTCAATTGGAAACTATTTTTAAAATATGTTGCTCTTAACTCACAATTAAATCGAACCTTAGCGTTGCATAACAGAATAGTAACTCGCAACAAAATAAATTGTAGTTTTTTCCGACCACATGTCTAATTTAACAACCATGCATTAGCTTTCAACGCCACCTGATGGCAGTCTTGTTATACAGGTTTTGTATTTTTGATTTATTTTTTATTTTTTTCAATTTTCTGTGATCAATAATAGTTCAACACTTGAATTTATAATTAGATTACTCATTATCCACAGTGCATCGTAAAAAAAAAAAAAAAAAACTATTTAAATTTGAAATCGCATTTTTGCATAAAATGTTGAATCACGAAGAACAAATTTCAAATTACCATATCTAATAAATATGAAACTTTAATCCGGCAGTAGTAATTATTACCATATATTATCAAATTTCATGATTCTTTTTACCAAATTCTGAAAAACAGGGGTAAATGATCTCTTTTTTATACCTACCTTCTTGTCCCCATGTAATCTGATAACCCCATGAATTTTTGTTGAAAAAATCCCATTCAATGCACCCGCATTGTTATTTTGCAAACCTTTCATGCGCGTACGATTATGGAACATAGGATTATCGTCAATACTTTTTAAAATTTCTTTGGCTGCCATGTCGATGTTATATGGGATTTGATTCTGTCAATTCCACTGAAAGAATGGCACCTCTGGGAAAGCCATCTGTCTCCATCACCTCCCAGGATGAGAACTTTGTCCCATAGGAGACAGACATCCAGTGGGCAGAGATCATTTGGGGATTGCGAGTTTCTCCTATGCCAGAGATAAATTTTTACACATTTTTTTGAACTTTTTGTCTGTGTTTAAGATTAATGTTTTCCCTCTGTAATTTTTTCTTTTGGTCTAACTTGCCGTTAAGTTAACAAAATGAAAAATAAAATTTTGCAATTTTGAATCAATTTTATCAATAATATAATATAAAAGTACTGTAACGAAGACGACGATGATACCAATGTTAGTCGAAAGAGAGTTGGAAAGTCTATTCGTAAACTTCGAAAATTGGTTAATAAAATTCGTAAGAGTCTTAACATTTGCAATGGTATTATTTTTTTTATTAAATCTGTTAAATTTTTTTTTTAATTTTATGTACGTGGCGTTGTCGGATGAAAGATACGTACTCACACGTTTCCAATATATCTTTAGTTGTTTCTTTTAATCAATTTTTTTTTTAAATCATCTACTGCTTTTAGAACGTTCTTATCTGCCATTGCCATAATGATGCATACATCTATGACTAGATTGTCATTTTCTGGAAAAATAAATTTTCCAAGTTCTAAATTAAAAAAGAAGAAAAAAAAAAAACATGCTTAAAACAAAGAAAAAGATAAAGAATATTTTTCTTAGGGCCAATTGCAATTTACCTTTGTCTAAGCCTGTTACAAGCACGGTCTTTTTATCAGCTAGAACCATAAGCTGTGAAACCTCGCATTCTAACACATTATCCTTGATGATTTGAATACGGCCTGGAAGCAACGAACGACGAATTTTGAACCAACTTAAAACTAGAAAATTACAATTATGAATTAGTAAAAATTTTATAAAATTTTTATTTTCTTATTACAGTCCATTAGTTTTGCTTGCAGCCGAGTTGTTTTCAAATGGACTAATGCTTCAACCTCGATTTAATCGCTAAAACAAAAAGAAAAATATTTTAAACTTTTGTAAATGTAATTCCTACATTATTATAACAATGCTGCAGGGTTAAGCTACCACCAAAATCGATAGAAAGAATCTTAAACAATAACTTCAAACACAAAACTCAAGAAAAATTCAATTCGACAAACTCAAAGTTCAAGACTCAAGAAATTTTTTTTTATCTTATTAAGGACGTGAGAAATGTAACATCAAGCAACGAAAAACCTCCTACGCAGTACGAGCCAATTGTAAGTGCCATTTGAATCGAATAAAATCTGGTGTTGAGTTTTCAAAGTTATCTTAAAACAAACAATTTGCATACAAAATATTTTTCGTTTACACAACCTTTAACCCTAAAATTAATTGGAATTAAGAACACCGTACTAACGTTATATTTTCAAACCCGGGACAAATGTATCATCAAACAATACCGCTACCGGTACATCTTTTTTGATTGCAACGCCGGCTTAACAATAATAATAATAAATTGCAATTACCTTACCTGTTTTATTAATCTCCCAAGTTGCAACGAGTCTTCTCTGTGATCTACATGTTGCTGGGTCTTAAAATGTTAGTCTCGTTACGCTGAACCAAATCACACTAGTTTACGGGGTCTGAAATATGCGCAACACCTCGCAAATCGCATTTCAAAGTTCAATTTTTACATTATTGTCACATGAGCGTGCAGCAAAGCCTAGGTCTTCAAAGATAGACATAGGACAAACTTGCAAATTAGGAAAACATAGGACAAACTTGGTGAATATAGTCATTGTAATGTGTTCTAACTAATAAACTCATAATTAGCCTGCCACCAACATTCAAATTGCTATATTAAATAATTATAATCATATTAAACATGTTAATTTCTAAAATGGTATGGCTTCACTGCAATGTTAATCTTTAATATGGTTATATTTACATTAGTAATTTTTATTTTAAAAATAGTACTTAGTTTGTAACAAGTAATGAATTAAAATTACACACAAAGGTGTACCGGTATTCTTGCTATTTCCGCTCCGGTAAATTTATATCACTGACACTTCATCAACCGTCCTTAGATACACGACCATTATTGTAGTTTAAAGAAAAGCCTTCTGTAAGGGTAAGTCCTTCATTATCCTTTACTTTTTTCAAAGAAGTAAAAGATAAAAAACGATTAACAAATAGTTATTAATGGATAGAAGCAAAGTTTTGACAACCCTCTACAATCTTCAACACGAAGATAACTTGGACAAGGTGATGCTGGAATGCTGGCACGGAAAACTCAAAGCATCGAAGATTCTAGATCAAAATCACTTAGCAACTTACTTAACTTACACACGGTGGACGATTCACGGCGTAATCGACGAACGCCGAACAGCGCAAGATTATCAAAAGTGGCCAAATTTCGCGACGTACGGTACCTAATCGCTTCAGCGTTTGCCGTTTTGTGTTGGGAATTTCGGCTCTGCTTTGAGTTTTCCGTGCCAGTTCTTGCAATCTAAATAAATTAACCGGTAGATCCAATATTCAAATTCTAATTCTAGTCCGATATTCTAGTCCGATATATTTGACGAATCAGCAAAAAAAAAAGCTAAGAAAGAAAGAAAGAAAGAAAGAAAGAAATACCAAGTCACCTAAGAAGGAAAGAAAGAGAACAAGAAAAGAAAGGTGAAAAAAGCATTCAAGAGAGTGTTGCGTAACAAAGATTATTCAGAGAAAGAGAGAGAGAGAGAGATATTTTGATACTGCATGAATGTAGTTTTATCACAATTTAAACTTTGGCCAGGAATAGGAAAACATGAGCAGAGTGTGGCACGACGAAAAGATGAACAGTGTGTGGAAATGATAATTTTTATCGCAAAAATTTAAATACAGTATATAGTGTAGATGGATATAAAATAATAAAAAAATTTATTTTAATCTTATAATTCCATTTTTTAGCAGTCATCTTCTAATGGGCAATGTAGCTGTAGCTGCAGAGGCAATTGCAAAACTAAACAGTGCAGCTGTGTAAAAGGCTGAGGACGATTCTTGCCTGTGCAGAGAATATTGCGTTTTTTTCAACGACGAAGAAACCGGCACCACAAACTTAACGGCGCTATTATGAGCATTCAAAAAGGGTTGGCGAACTTCTATGACAGAGATGATGAAAATCTAACTTCTGGGCAAAATGAATTGCACGCACTCACCGGAGTCCGAACTGATGAACAAACTAGTAGGAG